>JAJIBD010014944.1:0-30345 GCA_021461705.1 Cryptotis parvus
ATCTATCTATCTATCTATCTATCTATCTATCTATCTATCTATCTATCTATCTATCTATCTATCTCATCTATCTATCTATCTATCTATCTATCTATCTATCTATCTATCTATCTATCTATCTATCTATCTATCTATCTATCTATCTATCTATCTATCTATCTATCTATCTATCTATCTATCCATCCATCCATCTATCTATCTATCTATCTATCTATCTCTACTCTAACCCCTAGGTAAGGAATTAAAGGAATCATTATATCAATATTTGTCTCTTTGGACTCTAAAATATTGAAACATTTGAGTCTTAGATTTTTGATAGGTGACTTTTCTTAAGAAAGCAATGAGCTATTTAGAGGAAAATGCAAGCAATTACTCTGATGTTTCTTCCTTACATGATGCCAAACATCTGGATATTCAAAGAGCTGGATAAATTAATTTTCCCCATAACTGTAAGAGAATTGCTTTAGCTTAGAATTATAGGTTAAAGTTGAAATGAATCTAAATGTATTGACTTTCAACCACTGGAATGATTGGGTAAAGTTGCTACACAGAAAATAAATATATCTGCTTAAATATAAAACATGGAAAGGTAAATTTCTAAACATATGGATAGATGATGTCACCTGACCAAATTCCAGTATGATTAATTATATTTTCTTTCATTTTTAAGTAGTTAAACATCACACAGATCTTGCCTAGTGATAGGGGTTATATTGTTGACAAACTCGATGGCTCTTTTTGTAGTTCAGTAACACATTTTCTTCAGTTTATTGCACGTGAATTGTCAGAAAATCCTGTTTTGTTTCCTCACATAAGATATGATAATCATTTTTTGGTCAAAGAGCTCACTTGTCACTTGTCACTTGTCACTTGTCTTCCTGTTGATCATCAGTTTGCTTGATTGGGTGCCAGTAACGTCTCCAACCATTGGGAATGAGGACCATTATTATTACTGTTTTTGGCATATTGAATACACCAGGGGTAGCTTGCAAGACTCTGCCGTGGCTGTGGGTTCATCATAGGGGGCCTGATATTAAAATTTTTAAATCTTATACATTTAGATTTTAGACATCCCAAATTTTTTCACCACATGAAAAATTTTTTCTTGCCATCTTTTGAAGGCATTAATTTACAACACTTTTAATGAAAGTTATGCGCCCACTGTTTTAATATCACACCACAAGAGTGTCTGCTTCCTGCTACCAATGTCCCAAAGATCCCTTCTGCCCACCATCCGTGGAACACTCTTCCATAGACCAGCTGTCAGATCCTGTTTCCTTTGTCAATTTGTTAATACCATACTATTTTCTTCTTGTATTCCACAAATGAGTGAGATTATTTTGTATTTGTTCCTCTTTCTACATTCAGCATGATGGCCTCTAGTTCTATCCAGAGCATCAAATTGCATAAATTTATCTTCCCTTATAGGTGGATAGTATTTTATTGTTTTTATACACCATAGTTTCAAGTGGTTCAACCTCTATGGGAACTGACCACGTGAATTCTTAAGTTTTATTCTAAAGAAAAGGGAAATAAGAAGCTGGAGAGATAGAAAAGAGTTAAGGTGTATGTCTTGCATATTAACAATGTTGGCTCCATGCCTGGCACCAGACGGTTACTAAAACATCTCTATATGTGTCTCAGGAGGCCTTTAAGCATTCCCAGAGTGACTTGGGAATTTGTGGCACCATCATAGAGTCCAAGAAGCATTGCATCTTTGGGCCTTGCACTCAACCTCTGATCAGTTGACCAAGCATCACTTGAAAGGGACTTGGGCCTTCTGAACTTGGCATGGGAACACCATTCTCCCACAAAAAGAAGGGAACAAAAAAATTTTCAGAGTTTTTCCATTTCATGAATGGATATTTTAAAGCTTTTAAAAAACTCCTTAGTCATTCTTCCTCATTAACTTTTGAATATTTCCAAAATGAAAGCATTTCACCTGTGGGCCAATAGTTAATTTATGAAGATGGTAGGAGAATCTTTTATTATTATTATTATTATTATTATTATTATTATTATTATTTCATTCATTAGAAGTGCTCAGGGATCCCTCCTGTTCTGATCTCAGGAATCATTACTGGCAAGACTTGGGGGACTGTCGGATATGCCACTGGGGTCCCCAACAATGTCAGGACAAAAATTCTCTTCTACCTCGGTGGGACGCCAGAGGAATGGATGAAAACTCATGAGTCTAGTGCAGTTTCAAGAAGGCTTTTAATTGTACAAAAGCTCTTCCACAGCAATCCAATATAATGAAAGAGCTCTAGCTCTGGCCAGAACTTAGACCATACTTCTTTGATCATTTGAATCCCGTTATTCATCGATTTGCTCGAGCGGCGCCAGTAACATTTCCATTGGACCCTAACACGTGCCAATGTAGCCCAATGGCATCTGGTTGATTCAGGAATATGAAGAGCCTCAAACCGTTCCTTCAGAGTCTTGACAAGGAAGTCTGACCATCTTGTAGGTGGGCGGCCACGTGATCTTTTGACATCCCGTGGGATCCAGTCGGTAATGGCTCTAGTCCAGTGGTTGTCTCCAAATCGCATTACATGTCCAGCCCATCTGATTTTCGATGCCTTGGCAAATGGAGACAGCGTCCCTGATTCTGGAATAGCGACGGAGGTCAGAACTCAGGATTCCTTCTCTCACTTGAGTGAGGCGTGATATTCCAAGCATAGCTCTTTCGATTCCTCTCTGGGAGACCCGAATAGCATTCTCATCCTGCTTTCGTAGGGCCCAGGTCTCTGAGGTGTATGTTAATGCAGGGAGAATGGTGGAGTCAAAGAGATGTGCCCAGAGCTGGAGGTTCTTTGTCCTTTTAGCTATTTCTTCGATGCCTTTGAAGGCATTCCATGCCAGCTCTCTCTTCCTCCTGCGCAAGCTCAGGTTTTAGGTCATTCATCATGTTGATTTCTCGACCTAGGTACACATAACTGCTGCATTCAGAGATGTTTGTTCCATTGAGAGTGAATGGGGCCTCTGGAACTAGTTCATTCTTCATAAACATTGTTTTCTTTAGATTCAGCTGTAGACCTATCTTTCCGCATTCTCGGTTGAAGTCAGCCAGCATTTGTGCCGCTTGGCTAATGTTTGGTGTTATTAGAACGATGTCATCAGCGAAGCGGGAGGTGGTGTAGTTGCCAACCATTTATCTTCACTCCCATTCCTTCCCATTCTAATTGTTGCATGATGTTCTCGAGGGTGGCGCTGAAGAGTTCTGGTGAAATGGTATCAGACCATACAAAAGAGCCTAAATCTCCCACCAAAGAGAGAGGATCTCACCCAAGAGGAGTCCTACCCAAAAGAAGGGAAAAAAACGTGAAGGGGCCTCATGTCAGCTCCCTTATATATACCAAAGTAATCCTATCTCTGACAGAGAGGGTTGTGTCAACAAAGAACCCTAAACAGATTGTAGAAGGGTGGTGCCACACCCTATTACAGGTATAAACAGAGGTTAAGCCAAGGACTAATCCCTTCAACTGAGATTATATCTTATGTAAAACACTGAGAGAGAAAGAGCTGGTAAAAAGTAATACATCTTAATTTCATAAGCTTCATGTAATCTAGATGGTACCCACAAGGTCCTTCTTATTACCTGCACCAGGGTGATTCTGAGTATCTTGTTCTCTGTATTGGGAAAGGGTCACATTCGCCTGCTTGAGAGCAAACTAATATGATCCCTTCTATAATCTTCCTATAGTCTCAACGTAGCCAGGGTGGTAGTCTCCTGGTAAATTCTAACTGTCCCACGCTGGGTGCAGTGGGTAAAGAGGAGCTGTGCCCAATCTAGAAAACATAGAGAAGTCTTAGTCGCTAAGACTTAGTCTAAGTCAGAAGTTATTCAGAGTCAGGCTAACTTCTGTAATTGCCACACCTTTTAACAGTGTTTACATAGAAAAGAGACCTCATTAGAATGAACCTTGGCTTAAGTAGATTAAGCCGTGAGTAGGTAAAAAAGCAAAGCTCCCAGACTAGCTAAACCTGTCATCCAACAGGGGACCATATGTGGTTAAAAGGAATCAAATTCAGTGGACGGAATGCAAGAAGAACACTTTACTATCACTTCAGCCTGAAAAAAACTCTTCATTATTTAGTGAGTTGGGAAGTACTGAAATCAACTTCATCCTTTTTGGTAGTCATGGAAGTAGGTTAGAACATCCATTATGGTTGCCAGATCTAGTTACCATCAAAACAAGATACAAGTTTTCTCCATAGAAAAATGGGAATTCAGGGCATGGGTGTAAGTTTTTATGGATATGTAAAACTACCTAGTACAAAGACATTGTGTGTCAATAGAATATTTAAGAAATACAAGGAAATATTTTTGGCATGTGGTTTTAGTTTTTTTTGAAATCAAGATATTTAAATTAATATCTATAAATATTATATTTGAGTCAATTATTAGTGAAAATACTGTGACTTGACAATGAAAATGGCCATAAATCAAAATATGTAAAGGTACTATCTTTTGAAGTATGTAGAACTGGAATATGCTTTGACTCACTGTCACAGAACAGTGGCCTAAAAGAGGAGACATTGTTCTTTGCAAAACAGTGGAATAGGAATATCCATAGATAATTGAGAAAATTAGTTTAAACTATTGGTTCAAGCTTAGTACATGACATTTATAAATATAGTCAATGGTTGTTTGTTATTTTAAGATATTTATAACTGTTATTATTTAAATTCACTTATTTCATATGTTGTCTGAGACAGGTTAGTTTAATGGTTTGCAATATGGAAGATGAGAATGAGTAATAAATATTCATTTCTTTCTTGACTGTATATTACTTTTCAGCAATCTGATGAATATAGTTCTCATCTCCATTAGTAGTTCAATTTATTCAGTTTGAACAATTTAAATGTTATCTTATTCTCTAAAGTAGTTGACAGAGTTTACCACCTTCTCTTTACTTGTCTTGGTTACTTAGGAGGTGCCTGGGAGGTTTAGTACTAATGAAATCTGCACCTACACAGTTTAGCTCTTGTGGTCTCACCAACTCCACCAAGCAGTTATTAAACTTTACTTGGTCCCACTTGATCTGATGGCATGGGAATTTTTCTTCACCTCTCCTGAATTTCTTTGGGAGCCATGGATTCAATCTGGAGTGAGAAAATACTTTTAGCAGGAAAAAGAAAATAAGTTCTAACCTCTGCAGGGAATCTTTTCCTTCTATGGTCTGTGCTGACCCTTTCAGGAAAAAAAATTCAGGAAGGAGACAAATAGGAAAATCATATAAGTTTATTTGGAAAATAAGAGGGGGAGAGAAAATATTACATGATCAAGAGTGAACATGGGTTTTTATAGAGTCGAAAGAGATGACTACAAAGAAGCTGCAAGTTTCTGCCATAAAGTAGAAGAATGTCTCTCAGACCAGAGATACTGGTAACTCTAAGACTAGAGAAATGCAAGCCTTTGCTTTTCTTAATCTGTCTTTATGGACACTCCTTAACTACCCCCAAAGTCTATTGTCAAAATGTAGTCAACAGGACAGTTTGGAACTGTTGATGGTCTTCTTAGTTGATTTTTAGCATGGCCTTTGTTCCAGCTCTGGAGTTTCTTCTCCCAGGAGTTCAGTAGATGTTCTAGCTCTGGAATTCTGCAACTCAGAGATTTTCAGTACCCCTCAGATGGTATATTTCAAAAAGTCTCTGTGTTTGCATTGATTTGAGTTCTTAAGAGCATCTTTTTTTCCAATCCATATTTGCTAGGTTCCCCCATCTATTTTTCTGCAACATAAGCAACAATACTTCAGTACGATAAAGTCTAAAGTAAAGAGAGATCATAAGTTCTACAACTGTTTACATTTGAAATAAAACTAGGAAACACTGTGGAGATGGAAAAAAAGTAACCTGTCTTGGAAGATATAAAATCCTATAAGGACACAATGAATTCTTGCTTATAAAGAGACTAGATGGCCACTGACTATTAAATTTCTTGTCCCATCTTGGCAAGAATGAAAAGTATTCTTTCCTTTGCCTTCGGGGATGTTAGTATTTGCTTTAATAGTACTAATATGTGTGTAGAAACATTACAATATACTGGGTGTTTAGCAAGTGTTTATTTGGAAGTGTCTATATTCAATTATCACAAATATCTTAGAAGTTAGATTTATTATTTCTATTTTATAGATTACTTTAATCAAGCATAAAGAGATCAATTAAGTTGCTTGAGGTTAGAGTCAGTAGTACCCAATTTGGAAGTCAGCCCACTTCTGACCTAAGTGATGGTTGTATGTCTAATCACTTAACTCTACACTGGTAAGTGAAATAAGTGGTTAGGGCCAGAGAGATAGTTCAACCAACTAGAATGACCTACAACACTTCCTTTGCATGCAGGAGGCTTATATTGAATCCCCTCTAGCACACATTATCCCCTGAGGATTGCCGGGAGATCTTTCAGCAACAAGCTGGGAGTAGTCCCTGAACACTACAAGTTATGACCCCCCCAAACAGAAAAGAGCCAAACAAAATAAAACATGCAGTATTGGGGCAAGGAGATAGCTCAGACAGTGCATGGACAGCTGGGTACCCTGATGATCATTAGCTTAATACCCTGGACCCAAGCAGTATTCCATCACAAGACTGAATATTAAACAGTCTGACCTGGTTTACTGGGTATGGATAAGAGTGACCCCAGGGGCCCAACAGAGTTTCTTGGAGGATACACCCATACCTCCCAGAAAAAAAAGCAACAAGCCAGAGTCGGAGAAAGCCCAAATCTCAAATCAGAATTTTAAATGCTTAATGCTTTTTTGTCCACAGTAGTTTTAAAGCAGTCCTACAGTTAGTCTGACAATAGCTATCTGTGACTTGTGTATTTTTGTATAAAATAGTTATCAATCTATAAAGTTTAATAGTTTGCTCACATTGACCTTTCTTTACCCAAAGAATAGTTATTAAAAGCAATGTAGTTGCATAAAATCAGGATCATAGTAGACAAACCTTGATTCTATGTGTAATTATTCATTCTCTCCCTCTTCATCATCATCATCATCATCATCATCATCATCTATCTATCTAGTTAATGTGGTTCATAAGTGTGCATGCCTATGTGTAGATAGATAGTTGAGATACAAATATTTTTCTCTTGACATAGATGCTGTTAAATCAGTACTAAGGTCTAATGAATGTGGAATACAAATTACTCTGAGATGGTTTATAATGATAATGACCCTCATATGGAAATGGTTATAAAAGTGTGTTTTTCCACATTAGTCTTGGCCCTAGTTTCTCTGCAGCAGAGAATGTGAATATCAGCCTAGTAAGAAAACAAATGAGCACTTTGGTGCAGGGTATTCTATATCTCTGGGAAAGACACTGACAAAAGAAATACTGGCATAAGAAATGACTGTAGCATATACTGTATGTGACAGTCTGATGAATTTTAATAATATCCCACACCAGTTTTACTGTGATTTCATCCAAACTATTTTTGGTTTAAATTTCTGGAAAATTCAAGAAAAATTAGGACTATTGAATGCCATGGTCTTATAAATCAAGCCAATGGCTCGGTAGGATTTTCTTGGTGTGGTAAACATGTATCAGATCTACATATATTGGCATGCAGTATAAATCTTCACTACAATTTGAGCGATAAAAATATGAATAATAAGGACTGCATTAATAATGTACAGCAAAATTCATTACCTTGTGTTTTGCCATCTCCTTTTCACTGAGCTATGTCCACAACATCCTCTAGTCTGGCTTCAAACTTCCCCCAAAGACTCCTTTAATCTAACTCATATATTCCATTTAATTTTCTCCTTTCATTCTTGCTGGATCGCAATTGAAGTAGTTACTCTGTTATGTCCAACCTGAAACACTGACCCAATTTTTACAATTAAGGTTAAAAAATAGATGGATCCTTAGTTTTCAAGATAGACACAGGGTCCTACATTTAATGACGATGAAAGTGTGCTCCAGGAAAATTGTAAGTAATGGAATTTATATAGTTTCTTTGCCCCTGCTACAAATGCTTATTTGAGTTGAATATTCTTTTCTTGCACATACACAATTTATTTCAGGGATAAATATAAATATTGAAGGGTTTTGAGGGAAAGGGTGATGAGGAATATAGAATCAGATTTCTGTTTTGTCTCCTGGGGGGCAAGAAATGATAGTGCAATTTCAAATAGGGAGGAACACTGAGAAAGTAGTATGGTTCCTGGAAGGGGTTGATGGTTGCCTGCAATATGGGGAAGGCCTACAGGAGACAAATGAGAAACATAAAGGAAACATAAAGGAAGTGGCATCAAAACTTCCTGAAGACAGTGAGACAGGTAAGGAGAGGGAAGTTACTACTAACTGGTAGGTACAGAAAAGTAATCAAGTCAGTAAAGTAATTTCTGCTTTATCTTAGTTAGGCTTGAGCCCAGGGATCAAGGCATAACCTTCTTTCTGCTTTTGTAACTTGTCCTATCTGTTTCAAACTTCTCAGGATGGTATAACCAAAATTTGCTTTTTACTTATTTATTTGTTTTTAAGGTAACATGTTTGGCTTTAAGGTAACATGTTTGATTTTATGGTAATATCTAAAAACTATTTGGGGAGGTGTCAATCACCCAACAAAAGTAGCTTTTACAAGTAAAAACAAAAGTATGGGACAGATCATGAAGTAGAGATTCCTGATTTGTTTCTTCTAATAGCACTGTGGCAATTTATACCCCCCAGGAAAGAAAGCTACCTTCCATGACATGAGTGCTCACTCACTTCTCTTCCCCAAATCACTGTGATTTGGAGAAGGAACTAATGGTTCCTCTTCCTTTCTAGATTTCATTTACAAGGCGCTCACTCACTTCTCTTCCAATCACAGTGGTTTGGAGAAGGGTACCAATGGTTCCTCTTCCTCTCTAGATTTCATGTCCCTTAACAGAAGCTTCTATCTCAAATATTTAGAAGACTTCCCTGAAAGGGTCAAAGAACAGGCTAGAAGTCTTATCTATGCGAATTATTGCTGAGATTAAAAACAAGAGAATTTTTTTTCTTGTAGTAGAATTTTTTTCTTGTAGTAGACCCTGATAGTAGTTTTATTGCTTCAGTCAAATCTCTTTACCTATGTAAACTCTACCCAACAGCCTTTTTTTGTTCCTCAATGATTATTGAGATGATTTAAAGGAGAGAGGTTTTAAAATTAATTATATTCTTTTTTAAATTTTTATTTTATATCGCCATGAGATATACAGTTACAAAGATAATCATTATTGGGCTTCAGTAATACCGTGTTCTAGCACCCATCCCTCCACCAGTGCTCAGTTCCCACCAACAATGTCCCCAGATTCCCTCCCCCAGCCTGCCTCTATAGAAGGCATCCTCCTCCTCCTCTTCCTCCTCCACCTCCCTCAACCTTGTTTTTCTTCCTCTTCCTCTTCCTCTACTCCTTATGCTTCTCCTCTTCCTCCTCCTCCTTCTCCTCCTTCTCCTCCTCCTCCACCTCTTCTTCTTCTTCTTCTTCTTTCTTCTTCTTGTTAATATTCTTCCTCTTCTCTCTTCTTTACACATTGTGGCTTGCCCTATATACAGTTCATGGTTATAATGTATATCCCTTTTGCCTACATCTAATGCTAGTTCTAGTCTGGAGTTACCATTTCCAACAATTAGGTAGAATACTGCTATATATTTGTATCCCACAAATGAAAGCAGTCAATCTATATGTCCTTTCCCTTCTGAATAATTTTACTCAGCACGATAATCTCCATGCCCATCCATTTGTGGGCAAATTTCATGACTTTGTCCTTCTTGACAGCTGCATACTATTCTATTGTGTAGATGTACCATAGTTTCTTTATGCAGTCTCCCGTTCTCGGAACTCAGTTGAGAGTTTTTAAAAAACAAATAAACATATAATCCATTGCCTGGCAAGTCTGAAGGAATAGGAAATTTTGTAACCTCTCTTCCCAGGGATATGCTATTGTCCAGCTCTCAAACTTCTCTGAATACTGAATGTTTCCTGCTTTTGTTAGGTCGGTGACTGAAACCTGTAGATGGGGAGAAGGGTCTGTTTTGTAGAATAAATTTGGTAGGTCTTTTTTAATGACACTCTCTTGGTTACTAGATATTTCACTGATGTTTATATTTCCTTCTAAGTCTTGGTGGGAACCATTGTATTTAAAAAAATAATTTGGGGCAGGAGTGATAGTTCAGTGGTTAAGGCATTTGTCTTACATATGGCCTGACTCAGGTTAGATCCCAGGCATCCCCATATGATCCCCTGAGTACCTCCAGGAGTAATTTCTGAGTGCAAGCCAGGAATAGCCCCTGAGCATTGCTGGGTCTGCCTCCCCCCAAAAAAAGAAAAAATAATTTATCTGTAACCAAAATGGCACAGAATACAAAAGTGTTCATATTTGTGCTGTGGGTTTACAATACTGAGCCCACCACCAAAATGGAAGTTAATGGGAATATATCCTTGTATCTAAAATGTAGGAGTTTTCTATTAGAAACTGGGTTCTAAACTAGTCATATTGATATCATAGTCCTTTCTTTCTTTCATAGTCCTTATTATTGACAGATATGAGATTGTATTGACAATGTAATAACAATCTTATGCACTTTTTACCATTATCACATTTCACAAAACTTGTATAACATTTGAAGTGCAAATATGGGTTTGTTGCAGTACTGTGTAGCAATAAAGGTGTGTGTTAATTCAAAATGAACTTAGTTAAATTAATTAAATTAGTTCACTTGATCACTTGATCACTTGAATCCCGTTTTTCATAGATTTGCTCGAGCGGGGGCCAGTAACATTTCCATTGGACCCTATCACGTGCCAATGTAGCCCAATGGCATCTGGTTGATTCAGGAATATGAAGAGCCTCAAACCGTCTAATTAAATTAGTTAATTCATAAATTAATAAGGGAGTGAGTGAATAAAAAGTTTGCTGTAAATAGAGCTTATATTTAAAAAATAATACCTATTAATCACTAGTAAAATTATATATATAATACATATATATACAATTATATATTTAAATTCCTCTGAGGGAAACAGGGTTGTTGGATAAAATAATTGTAAATGTTAACTTGATGTAGACATAAAATAAATATCTGTGGTCGTGGTGTCTTCTTTCTTTCTTTCTTTCTTTCTTTCTTTCTTTCTTTCTTTCTTTCTTTCTTTCTTTCTTTCTTTCTTTCTTTCTTTTCTTTCTTTCTTTCTTTCTTTCTTTCTTTCTTTCTTTCTTTCTTTCTTTCTTTCTTTCTTTCTTTCTTTCTTTCTCTTTCTTTCTTTCTTTCTTTCTTTCTCTCTCTCTCTCTTCTTCCTTCCTTCCTTCCTTCCTTCCTTCCTTCCCTTCCCTTCCTTCCTTCCTTCCTTCCTTCCTTCCTTCCTTCCTTCCTTCCTTCCTTCCTTCCTTCCTTCCTTCCTTCCTTCCTTCCTTTCCTTTCCTTCCTTCCTTCCTTCCTTCCTTCCTTCCTTCCTTCCTTCCTTCCTTCCTTCCTTCCTTCCTTCTTTTCTTTTTTTTTTAACTGGTTGGCCACATGCAAGGAAAACACACTGTACTACCACTCTGGCTGACCCTACTACAACTCTGGCTGGCCCCTCTTCTACCACTTCGACTGGTCCCTCTACTACCACTCTGGCTCGTCTTTGTCTATTATTTCTTCTAAATCTCTCCATGCTGAATTCATTGCTTTGATCTTTGGCAACACATGTTCCCATAAGTACTGAATGAACCCTGAGCATAGATCCTGGATTAGCCCAAGCACCACTGGTGCAACCCAAAAAAGCAAAAATAAGGAAATATTTTTGTTTCTAATAAAACCATGGATATAATGCCCTGCCAAACATTGAGAAGTCACTGTCTACTCTTAGTTATAAACTTAGTTATAACTTTAAGAGTACATGTTCTTAAAATATATTATACTCCAAAAAAGTATACTTTTCTAAACCTTTCATTTATCTCTTATTTTATTCACCCTGAAACAAATCAGCTGTCTTTTGATTTTTTGGGGAACATTACTAACCGTTTTTCCTCTTTGATTTTGCATGTCAAAAGCTACATCTGTTTTCAGATTACTCATAATTGATGCATTGACTATATGTTGATCATTGATGGTATGCAGTGGTGAACCCAAAATACATGACCTCTGTTCTCATATCTATGATGTCTCTAAAGTCAGAGCATATAAACTATCAATTGTTACAATAATTCTGCATCACAAACCACACCAAAATTCAATGGTCTTTTTTAATGATGAAGTATTTCTTCACTTGAGCCTGGCAGTTGGCTGAAGATAGACTCCTTTTTCTTCCACAAATCACCAAAATTCCTACTGAACAATTGAAAAATCACTATGGTAGGAAGTATAAACGTGTGCCAGATTTTAAAAGCCTTTGCTTGTGCTTGTCACAATCCAATTATTAAAAAAATCACACAGTAAATCCTGAAGTTAGCGGGGAAATAAATTGCAAATCTTCATAGATAATGAACAAAAGAGATTATTTAGGTAAGGTTACTAAATGTGATAAAATTACCCTTAAGATTTCACAGTCTTTTTTTAATGAGTATAGTATGACTTATAGCTATTTATTTTTCCCTTTTTTTTTTCTTTTCATTTTAAATGACTAGATGAATGAACTTTTACAATAGTACCTATATTATTGTTTTATACTAGCAGTAGTGCTATATCATACTCTGTTCTATCGGAGTACCAGGAAATCTCCATCAGAATCCCAATATTTTTCCTCCCAAAACACTCAGAGCACGATTCTTTTTCATCACTGTAGTAACCTCTGAGATTGATTAGATTTGTTAGCAAAAGGTTAATAATATGATTTTTCTGGTAGATAAACTGAGATAGGTTTAGGCAACAAGACTTAAAGTAGTACCCCAAACAGTCCCCAAATATGAACGCTTTTGAGATGCATAAATCCAGTTTAGAAGGGAAATAGTCCCATTGAAATGCGTGAACTAAGTTTGTAAGGAATGGACCCTCTTAGAGGAAATATTCCAATATGGGGCTGGGAAGGGGAAAGTGGAGAAGGATTTGATAAGAATATGAAAGAAGACCATGGCTAGTTTAAGACTGTCCCCTAGACAGTCTTTCCTTGGTGAAAAGGACACCAAGACCCTCCAACCCCAACCCAATTAAGACATTCCTATATTATGAAATTTTTTTGTTTCGTTTCTATTTCTGCACTATTTTGCAACCTAGACTGTCCTGGTGATGGAAGTCTTATTTTCAGAGATTAATGATTGATTTGTGTAATATATTGTCTGTTGGGGCAATAATTTAGCAGCACTGGGAATCATATCTATGTTAGTCACTTCTGAATCTCCTAAAACATTGAATAGTTCCTGACAAATAGTAGGCATTTCTTCATTAATTGCCGAATAACCTAATAAATCTTTCAATTGCTGGAAATTTGCAAAGTGACCTGTTTTGCAAACCAATTTAACTTGATTGTGGCGTTTCATTTTTTGACCATTAAAGTTCAAGATTCCTTATCAGAACAAGCTTTTCTCTTGTTCCTGTGCTAAGATTATGTTTTCATTTTCTTTTCCCATAGTGAGTGTTAAATTCAAGTGACGTCTGCAGGAAATGATTTTATATCTCAGTAAAGTTGTGACGATATAACTATCTCACATATTTATCACTATCACTATCTTCACTATCTTCCCGTTGATCATCTATTTGCTAGAGCGGGCACCAGTAATATCTCCATATGTCCTGTCTCATGCTAGTAGAGCCCAAGGGCACCTGCTTGCTCCAGGAACATAAAAGAGCCTCAAATCATTATATTAGGTCATGGGAATGACCTAATATAAATATTACTGGTATTTGGCATATCAAATATGACACGAGCAGCTTGCCAGGCTTGCCGTGCCGGGTGGCATACTCTAAAAAATGGCTTATTCCACCAGTGGTATAATAAAATTTAAAATAAATGGGAAAGAAAAATAAGGTAGAAGCATAATAGTTTTCAGGGGGTAGGAATTATTCCAGTCAGTTGTTCCAAAGGTCAGGGACTGTCGAGTCAAGGAGAGTGAGTCAAGGGATACCCTTTTCATCACAGTAGGTCTCTATAAACAAGTGCAGAGATTATGTTCATGCCAAATTATCATCTAGTCCCTTTAATTAAATCCAAGTTCTATGGACTTTCAGAGAAAGGAGCTACTAACAGTGTTTTTTGATTTACAGAAAGCCTTTGATTCTGTGGAGACTGAAGCAGTCATCGGAAGCCCTAGTCAAACAGGGTGTTCAAACCCAATACATCAAGATAAATCGTGAGCTTTATTGCGGATTCACCACCAGGATCTCACCATTCTACAAAGAAGTGATCATTGATGTCAAAAGAGGGGGTTCGGCAGGGTGATACCATTTCACCCAAAACTCTTCAGCGCCACCCTCGAGAACATCATGCAACAATTAGAATGGGAAGGAATGGGAGTGAAGATAGATGGTCGGCAACTACACCACCTCCGCTTTGCTGATGACATCGTTCTAATAACACCAAACATTAGCCAAGCGGCACAAATGCTGGCTGACTTTGACCGAGAATGTGGAAAGATAGGTCTACAACTGAATCTAAAGAAAACTATGTTCATGAGAAATGAACTAGTTCCTGAGGCCCCATTCACTCTCAATGGAACAAACATCTCTGAATGCAGCAGTTATGTGTACCTAGGTCGAGAAGTCAACATGATGAGCGACCTAAAACCTGAGCTGCACAGGAGGAAGAGAGCGGCATGGAATGCCTTCAAAGGCATCGAAGAAATAGCTAAAAAGGACAAAGAACCTCCGGCTCCGGGCACATCTCTTTGACTCCCACCATTCTCCCTGCATTAACATACGCCTCAGAGACCTGGGCCCTATGAAAGAAGGATAAGAATGCTATTTGGGTCTCCCAAAGAGGAATCGAAAGAGCTATGCTTGGAATATCACGCCTCACTCAAGTGAGAGAAGGAATCCGGAGTTCTGACCTCCATCGTTATTCCAGAATCAGGGGCGCTGTCTTGTTTGCCAAGGCATCGAAAATCAGATGGGCTGGACATGTAATGCGATTTGGAGACAACCACTGGACTAGAGCCATTACCGACTGGATCCCACGGATGTCAAAAGATCACGTGGTTGCCCGCCTACAAGATGGTCAGACTTCCTTGTCAAGACCCTGAAGGAATGGTTTGAGGCTCTTCATATTCCTCAATCAACCAGATGCCATTGGGCTACATTGACACGTGATAGGGTCCAATGGAAATGTCACTGGCGCCAGCTTGAGCAAATCGATGAATAACGGGATTCAAGTGATCAAGTGAACAGTGTCCCAGGGGTCAAAAGATTTCACAGGACTGTAAATTTAATGGAGCGCCAGGAAATATGAATTAAGTCATGCTGCATTTCTACTATTTTTAAGATTCTCAATATTTTTTTCAGATTCTAATTTTTTATTATACCACCATGAGATATAAAGATTCTAAATATTTTAACACTTCTGACACATATTTATATTTTTTCTTTAATATAAATAGCTGAAATAACAAATGTCTGTCACAACACAACTATTGTCTTATTTACTTTATATTAATTTTTATTTAAATAAATATAATTTTATTTATATTTTATAGCCCAAATATATTTATAAATATTTTATTTATAACTATATTTTTATTGTTTTAAGTTCTTTTATTTACAATACTGCTAATTATTTTTATTCATGCATATATTTCTAGCACACACACTTCCCCAGTGCATCAAATTCTTCCCCAAAGAGTAAGTCCTAATTTAATGTTGATAGTATGGTTTTTTATTCTGAATTTAGACATATGACAAATCAGGAGGTCCTCAAATGATGTTATTAATTTCAATATTGGTGTGTTTGCTTTTACATATCATTATTGAAATAATTTGGAATGTATGATGTTATTTAAGATCCTGCTGTACAAATGAACACAATTCACATAAATACAGAACTTCTTTGAATTTTGCTAATCTTTCCACTGATGTCCTTTATTTTAAGATATAATACAAAAGGCGACATTGCACCAGATCACTTGATCACTTGACATCCCGTTATTCATCGATTTGCTCAAGTGGGTGCCAGTACTGGGTCCATTTGTCCCTGTCACGTGCCAGTGTAGCCCAAAGGCATCTGCTTGCTCCAGGAATATAAAGAGCCTCAAACTTTTTGTTCAGGGTCTTTCTTGATGAAGAAGTCTGACCATCTTGTAGGTGGGCGGCCCATGATCTTCCCTTGGGATCCAGTAGGTAATGGCTCTAGTCCAGCGGTCGTCTCCAAACCGCATTATATGTCCAGCCCATCTGATTTTCCACGCCTTGGCAAGCGAGACAGCGTCCCTGACTCTCCATCGTCAATGGAGGTTGGAATTTCTGATTCCTTCTTTCACTTGAGTGAGGCATGATATTCCAAGCATAGCTCTTTCTATTCCTCTTTGGGAGACCCGAATAGCATTCTCATCCTGCTTTTGTAGGGCCCAGATCCCTGAGGCATATGTTAATGCAGGGAGAATGGTGAAGTTGAAAAGATGTGCAGAGCCACAGGTTCTTTGTCCTTTTAGCTATTTTTTTGATGCTTTTGAAGGCATTCCATGCCTCTCTCTTCCTCTTGCACAGCTCAGCTGCTAGGTCGTTCATTGCACTAGATAAAGAATTTATATTTACAATAGTATTGAGATTGCTTTCATAATGTTATATACTATATGAAGTAGGGTATGTTTTCTATACAGTTTCAATAGAAACTTCTTTTTGTAACTATTCATTCAGATATATACCAATTATTTTGGATAGTGAATAAACACAGAATACACAGGTTTTCCAGTGTCAGCTCAATCTGAGCTAAACAGAGGACATGATAATAGTCCTTATTTGTCAAGGGTATAACTCATTAACCTACATCTTTCATTTATTTAGTGACAGATTTCATTGGGGCATATAAACTGTGGTTAGGCAATAAGTACCTATGAAGAGTCTTGCATTGCCTCCGTTTTCTTATATTATTATTAGAATTTTCAGATTAGGTAATTACTCAGATTCTTATAGACTTATATAATTCCTTGTTTGTTGCTTCTTAGAATTCACTCAGTGATTTGAAGGTTTTGAATGACTTCTTTGCATATTAGGCAGCTTACCATAACATTTTAGGATATCGAATTAGGTTTTATCTATTGTATCTTTAACTGAATCTGGGGCACGTATTTTTTGTTTCTCTAAAAAAATCAGAAAGTTTGTAAAACAGGCAAAACAGCTTTGGCTGGAAATGAATAGCATCTGTCCTTAGTGATGGGACTAACAAAGCTGAAAGAATTGGCCTTAAATTGGCCTTAACTGATATCCATTGATGTGAGCCACTGGTGAGGGCTGTAAAGATACAAAAGTAGTAGTCTTTTCTCTCTGAAAAGGCTACTGCTTTCCTCTTGCCTCTCTGCCTCTGCTCTCCTTCTTTCTATTCTCTTCCCTGTTGGATCTCAGCACGTGGTAGTGGCCATCTTGGGATAGGATTCTAAACCTACAAGTGGTCAGGGCCCAGTAAGGAACCTAAAGTTTGGGGTTTCCTATTATTGAATGTCTACCAGACCCTGTGAGAGTAAAGCCTTTTTGAAACTGCTGGATTCGCGAGTCTTTCTGTCTGCTAGCAGCTGATCCCCTGGGATAGAAGGGGATCCCTGTCTCTGCTCCCTGAGTTTGTTGCTGAACCCAGCACTCTCAGACAGACTTGTGTTCTACATTTGTAGTACCCATAGATTTATATTCTTAACTTTCATTCTATCAGTTGAAATCTCTCCATTTAATAATTTTGTTATCAGAATAATTAATTAGTTAAAGTCTTTTTATACTGATGAACAATTGTAAAGACATCATTCTCCTAGGTTTTTTTTAAAAATCACTGCAGTTTAGGAAACCTCAGAAAGGTTGAATTGATTTCTTGGGCAAATTACATGAAGTAGGGATTCCAAAAATACTTGCTCCTGGAGAAGTTTTATTTCTTCCAGATCATCTGGAAATTAAACAAAGTGAAACTAGCAATTTTATCCAGGTTTCAACAGAGCCTGATTGCTGTGTTTAGTCATAAACCAGAACAATGAAGTACACAAAACTCTTTTATGGCCTATTTATTCACTGGTTCAAAACATCTGTTCGATATTAAGTGTCCAAATTTTGAGAAAGCAATAAAATCCAAGTAAAATTGAGGAAACTAATTCACCTTAAGAAAATGACCTTGCCAAATTGTTGAAGACTATAGTATTCAGCTATGTATAAATTATGTTTCTTGTCTATATAGAGTATATACTCTATATCATTCCTCGTCTTTCCTCAAGAATGGGTAGGCTGGCATTTTTAGGATTCTCAGAAATATGAGTACTTTAGATATTGATATCAAGCAGAGATCCCACCTTTCAAAACTGATATTGATAAAGAGAGTTGACCTGACAAGCATAAGCAAGAATATAATTGATAGGAAGCAAGGTGTAGAAAGCAAAAACTACTATGTTTTAACTTAGTGAAGGTACTCATTATTCCGTGGAATTTTTCTCTCCTCTCTTATTGGAAACAAGACTCCCCTGATATCATTAATTATCATTTCTAGTACAGACAATGAATAGACAAGTCCAGGAGTTACTACCATCTCTCTGACTTTTTAAAAAAATATTTTATTTTATCATTATATTTTATATAAAAACTGTGGTTGCAAATTTGTTCATGGCGATTTGCTACAGATATTCAATATGCCATCCCAATCCCACCATCATTGTGCCTTCCTGCCACTGTTATCTTTAATTTTCCCACTCACCCTTTAAGCCTGTCCTGTTGCAGTACACTATGCCCAGAGCCTCTGCATCTGGCCTGGAATTGCCTCCTGCAGGTCACTTTGTAGATAGGAGGAGGACAGTTTAATTTGGCAGTTTATCTGACCATATATTCTTTACTGGCTGGTATAAATATTCTCTCATGCTGCCACAATCATTGTAGGACTAGCTAGATCTTACCGGTGTATTTGCCTGACCATGTTGGATCTCTAAGTAATTAGACCAGAGAGAAATGCTGTTTGCCACCAAGAAAGTAGGCATGGCTCTCTGATAAGTCAAAACTAATATACAGAACAACCATGAAATAAAGATGAGACTCTTGTGAAGGCTTGGAGAAATATTTAACTGGCTGTAGAATATTCTTTGGTACAAAGGCATGTCTTTGTATTCTGAGATACAGTTCATCTCAGAAGTCCCACCTTCACTGCAGGGGCACTTCTAAGGCAGATCTTGACTTGGCAACATTAACATCTCAAAGGACTTAGGTAAAGTCTTGGGAGAAATTACCTGAGGGCATTTGACCCTAACTGCTCTCCATTGGAGTGGGCAGTCCATGCTGTAGGGATATACAACTGTAGCTTCTGCACCTCAAAAGAAACAGTGACAAGATACAAAAGCAGTCCACAGAATGGGAAAGAATATTCACCCAATACCCATCTGATAAGGGGTTAATATCCAGGATCTATCAGGCACTGGTAGAACTTTCCAAGAAGAAAACAAACAACCCCATCAAAAAATGGGGAGAAGAAATAAACAGAAACTTCAGCAAGGAAGAAATTCAAATGGCCAAAAACATATGAAAAAATGCCACTAGTCATCAGAGAGATGCAAATCTAAACAACAATGAGATACCGCTTTACACCACAGAGACTGGCACATATTCAAAGAGCAAGAACAACAAGTGCTGGCATGGATGTGGGGAAAAGGGGACACTCATCCATTGTTGGTGGGAATGCCGGCTGGTACAGCCTTTCTGGAAAACAATATGGACATTCTTCCAAAGACTAGAAATTGAACTCCCATTTGACCCAGCCATACCACTCCTGGGAATCTACTCTGGGAAACCAAAAATATGCAGTGGAAACACCATCCTTACTTTTAATTCATAGCAGCATTATTCACAATAGCCAGAATCTGGAAGCATCCAGAGTGCCCGAAAATCGATGACTGGATAAAGAAGCTTTGGTACATTTACACAATGGAATACTATGTAGCTGTTAGTAAAAATGAAGTTATAAAATTTGCCTATAAATGGATGGACATGGAGATTATGTTGAGTGAAATTAGCCAGAAGGAGAGAGACAGATACAGAATGACTGCATTTATTTGCATAACATAAATATATATGTACATATTATGATACCAATATCCAAGGTCAAGAGAAACATATATCAGGAGGTCTTGTCAAAGGTAGAAATTATCACAAACGTGTGGGAGTCAGAGGCTAGGTAAGAAAGAAAATGGAACAGTGTGCTAACAATTGTCGAGGGTACTAATGCCAACCTAGAACTGACCATTAAATAGAGGCAAAAGATACACATGCCAACCTCTCAATGTATGTTCTGTAATCCATAGTCTGGGGGGAAGGAAAAGAGAAAGAGAGAGAAAGGGAAAGAAATAAAGAACCTGCCATGGAGGAGGGCTGGGGAAGTGGGGGAGGGAACCGGGGGCGTTGGTGGTGGGAGATGGGCACCGGTAGCGGGATGGGTGCTGGAATACTGTATGACCAAAACCCAAATATGAACTTTTTAATTGTATATCTTTGTAATTGTAAAAATATAAAATTTTTAAAAAAATTAAAAAAAAAAAACTGTAGCCTGCTTGATTTCACTGCTCTCTTCTGTTGGTGCTTCCCTGCTTCCCTCTTCGCTGCCACCTCTCTGCAGGGCCTTAAAATGTGGTGGCAGCCTTCTTGGTCTACACGTGGTCAGGGCCCAGCCGGAACCCTAAATTCGGGGTTTTTCCTATTGCTGATTTGTATGCCAAAACCCGTGTAAGCAAAGCATTTTGAAACTTCTCTGGATTCTCGTGTCTTTCTCTGTTCACGGGCACTGATCCCCTGTGGTAGAAAGGGATTCCTAACCCTGCTCCTGGATTTTGTGCAGGGCACCCCAGCGTTTCTCCACACTGTCCCCATAGCAGGTCCTCAATTATTTATTTATATTGCTTGTTGTAATTTCCTACAAGAATGATAAAAAAAGTTTCCTCAGAAGAAGTTGGTAAAAATTTTTTTATATCACCATGGAACTTTAAGCCCCCTTATAGGAAATTACTAAAATGTTTGAGGTTAAGCCTTCTGTATTGATATTTTATTTAAACCAAGATTAGATGTCTTCTGCATTACATCCCATCCAATCTGGTGTGCTACTCCTAGATAATCAATATTACTGCAGTCATACTCTCCAGGAAGTTCAAAAATTGTAAGGAGATGATGCAGATGGAGTTCAATTTTTAACTAGGTGGCTTTTGGGGTATGTGCATGACTGAAGGGAGATGCTGGAGGTAGCTCATCCCCAACTCCATAAAAGCCTGGAGATTTCAGTCACAAGTTAAGCATACCTCTACTTTTCAATATCGGCCATCTCATGGTGCTGGTGGGACTCAGGCCTAAGTCCAGCAGGGGCAAATTGCAGACTTTATCAAGTCTTAGCCTGCCCAGGGGTTTGGCAGAGGCAGTTGGGGAGAAAGTGGCCATTTCTCTCTCTTTCACACCTCACATAAACCCACATACATCAGTTCCCCTTTAGGTCAACTACTTCATAAGTGATTGGCACCTTACCAAGTTATCCTGAGCATTCCCCATTCGACAAAACTTAATGGAATTTCCAATTTAGTTTCTCTTTCCAGGATATCTACCTCGACCATTATCCAGACTAGTGAAAGTCAAGTTGAATTCTAGTGGAAGCCAGTGAACTCAAGGACTTAAAATGTTTATTATTTTATAAATATATTAATTCTTTTTTAAAGTTTTACTTGAGGCACTGCTGGTGATTTCTAATACTATTAGTGATGGGATTTCATTCATACAAGTTCCAACATTCCATCCTCTACCCTAGTGTCTGTTTCACTCCACCATTATTTTTGTCTCCTGTGCTCCTCCAAAATCAGTAACATGGCTTTGATCTAAGCAACATGTCTTTTGCAAAAGGCTAGCATAATCAAGAGTGAACACATTACTTTAGAGCGAAGCACTAGACTTCAACAGAAACAAACAGAAGTTTATATTATCTAGAATATTATCTAGATTCTCTTCTTATTTCCTTAAATACTCTGGTCTTCCGAGGCCATGGAAAAAAGTTTTTTCCTACAAAGTCTATTTCTTAAAATTTTGTCTAATCTATATTGCCTCTCTATCAGACTCTGACAACTTTGAGACCTATTCTTTGATCCGTATCAATACTAAATGTGAGATTTCACTTCCTTATTTTGACAGGTTCATGCCTTTTACCAGTAGCTATAGAAAAGAGACCTTCATAAATATACCCCTTAAAGACTTAAGGACTTAAGGACCCCTTAAGGACTGAAATCCCATTAAAGGGGTGTTATAGTATTATAGACAGATAGTACAGGCTAATGAGAAGTTATTTTTGTCACAGGTTTTGCTTTCTTCTAGGTTTTTTTTAAATTAAAGCGTTTTTATATTAAAAGTTTTTGAAAGTCAAGATTTAATATTCATCCCTTGTTGCAGGACTCCTAGGGCCGCTGCATCTTCTCTGAATTGCCGCCTATAAAGGCATTCCCAGGCAGATCTTGGCTAAAAACATTAGCATACTAAAGGGCCTAGGTGAGGTGCAGGGAGAGGGATTACCTAAGGGCATTTGACCCTCCCTGCTTTCCATAACAGTGGGAGGAAGGTCTGAGCTGCAGGGGTATAAACTAGCCGGTTTTCACTCTCGCGCACTTCTTTGTGGACTCTTGCTCGCTGTGAGCGCTCACCCTTCTTGGAAGTCTTCTTCTCCTTTTACAAAGCCTTTACACGTGGTGGCCTCCATCTTGGCCTACCTGTGGCTGGGGTTCTAGCCTGGAATCCTAAGCACCGGGCTTTTCCTTTTGCTGATTTGTATGCCTGAACCTGTGATAAGTAAAGCCTTTTAAAACTGCATCAAATTCCTGAGTTTTCATCCATTCCTCGCTGGCTTCGGAGGTAGAAGGGAACTTCGCTTCCCGGCACTGTTGGGGACCCAGGCGGCGCGGGCCCGACAATCCCTTATGAACATTTTATTATACCACAGTGAGTTATACAATTAAAAATATGTTCATGTTTGGGTTTCAGTCATACAGTGTTCCAGTACCAATCCCTTCACCAGTATCCATTTCTCACCACCAATGTCCCCAATTCACTCCCCCTCCACTAGCCTGCCTCTATAGCAGGTACTTTATCTCTTTTCTTTCTCTCTCTCTTTCTTCTCTGACACATTTTATGTATTACAATCCACACAGTGTGGATTGGAAATGCATAAATTTAGAGGTTATCATGTGTATCTTTCTTATTTTATTTTTTTTTTTTGCTTTTTGGGTCACACCCAGCGATGCTCAGGGGTTACTCCTGGCTCTGCATTCAGGAATTACTCTTGCAGTCCTTGGGAGACCATATGGGATGCTGGGGATCGAAACCAGGTCAGGTGCATGCAAGGCAAAAGCCCTACCCTTATTGATTTTGTACCCTGCTACTCTACTATAAGTATCTATTGTTTTTTTTTTTTTGCTTTTTGGGTCACACCCAGCAATGCTCAGGGGTTTCTCCTGGCTCTGCACTCAGGAATTACTCCTGGCGGTGCTTGGGGGACCATGTGGGATGCCGGGGGATCGAACCCGGGCCAGCATGAGCTGGCCACGTGCAAGTCCAAATGTCCTACCCGCTGGGCTATCGCTCCGGCCCCAGTATCTATTGTTTCTAGGAGTTTTTTGGTCAAGAGTTTAGGGTTCTCTAGTTATAATATCATGTCATCTGTAAATAGTGAGAGCTTGACTTCTTCCTTGTCTATCTGGATGCCCTTAATGTCTTTTTTCTTCTCTGATTGCTATGGCAACTACTTCCAGTACTATATTGAATAAAAGTTGTGAGAGTGGGCAGCCTTGTCTTCTCCCTTAATCTTAGGGGAAAGGTTTTCAATTTTTTCCTTATTCATCCTTTTTAATGTCAGACCCTTCACTAGAGTGTTTAATTCTCACCATTATTTTAGAGTCTTCTCCCAACTGCCATCTCCATACTCCCACCTTAACTTGTCCTTTAATACCCAGTTCTGTAAACCAATTTTCAAATTCTATTACCTTTGACCATTTGTTATTCTATTACTATGTTGCTTTATATGTATATCTCACATAAGAGAGATCATTCTCTATTTGTCCCTCTCCTTTGGGCTGACTTCACTAAGAAGAAATTTCCTAGCCCTGAAGTAGCCCAAAGGCATGAAGATCACAACCCTTTGAGATGTAATGAGATCATTCAGTTACAATGAGCTCTTTGGAGATGAAGAAAATGAACCATATGTAGAAACTGATGCTCCACCCAAAGAACATTGAACCCTAGCATAAAAGGAGAATCTTCCAGAGAATTTAAAGGTCAAGAGAAGACTGTGAAAGGACCATTAAGAGTCCAGCCGTTTTCCCAGTGAGGACACTCAAATCAACTTTTCTAATGCAGAGAACTCCAGTGCAAGTAAGTTTGGAAGAAGCCCTGCTATAAAACCAACTTTGAAAAGGTGTGAAAGGATCATTCTTCACCCTGAAGTCTGGCCTGCATCTCAACCTAAGATGTGTATATTTTGACTCACTCTTCCACCACCTCCCCACCATCAGCCAGACCTTGTTCTCTCTTAAGGATCTCTCTCTTTCTTTTTCTAACCATTCACATTTCTCTAAGTATCACTGTATCACTGTCTTCCCATTCATCATTGATTGACTCGAGCTGGCACCAGTAACATCTCCATGTGTCCTGTCTCATGCTAGTAGAGTCCAAGGGCACCTGCTTGCTCCAGGAACATAAAGAGCCTCAAACCATTCCATCAGCATCAGGTCATGGGAATGAGGTCTAAAATTATTACTGTTATTTGGCATATCAAATCGACATGGGTAGCTTGCCAGACTCTGCTGTGCGGGTAGCATACTCTTGTAGTCACCTCTAAATACAGCATTTATTGATGAACCGTGTGCCCGCAAGTGGCCACTCGAGTCGGGCTGTGATAGGCTGGTCTGCTGGGTGAAGTTCTGATGAGAGGGAAGTCGGATGTGGAAAGTGGAGGCCCTCATGGAGTGGGGGATCGTCTGGCTTGTTGCAAGGCTCTGCTGGGGTGGCGGTCCAGGGCTAGAACCCGCCATCCCTCCTGGGCGCCTTGTGAGCGGCTGGGCACAGGGAGAGCCGGTAGCAGCTCTGCCCCATGTCTGTGAGCCTCCCCAAAAAAAAATTTCTCTAAGCAAATTTTAAAAAATTTAAACTATTTACCCCACTTAAAACATAATGCATCTACAAAGCCATAGTTGCTCAAACCAAAGCCATCAAACCTTATTATCCTTTAAATGTTTTCCTTAGGTTTCTGGTTAGAGGTCAGAGTGTAATTAGGGTACTAAGGGAGCACAGAACACCTTGAAATGACCTATAAGGTGTTTTGACATTATGTTTTAAAATAAGTCATCCACAACTTTGGAATTCTTTCATCACTTCTTTAAAAAAATTACTTTCACTACGCATTTAATTGTGTTTTGAATAATTGAGAGCAGAATTGATTTATTTGATAGAAAGTGTAGAATCATGCACTAAAATTAAAAGATAGATAATTTATATTGTTTTATAATATCATAGAGATACATTTTAACTCATTCATTTCTATATCTATGACTTTTCACTTATGTTTTTACGATTTTTTGATAAGAATTTAGAGATCATATTCCTCCTACCTATCTTTGAGTTTTCCCTTGTTACTTTCTTTAATAAATAGATTAGCAAAACTAAAACACTATTAATAAAAAAAATCTACACCTAGTCCTGTTGTGATGATGAGCATATCTGTTGGAATGCGCTAGGCAATTGAGCCCCAAAGTTTACTTTTTAAATTGTCCTTTATATTTTGCCAAGTTTAATAGTGAGCGATCATCAACACAGTTAGACAAAGGGTTTTCATGCTTTTTTATTTAAAGAATGAAATGCATCAGTAAAATTCAATTTTTATTTTTAACAGTTTTATTTCCTTGGACAAGTGTTCTGTAAATATTTTAGCTTTTCCAGATGGAGATGTTGGAATCTGTGCTAAAAGCAGATGCGAAGAGAGAGTTTACATGTAGAAAATATTTTAATATGTAGAAAAGCATAGAAAAAGAAAAAATCTTGAAAGTCATAGAAAGAAAAACATAAAAGTAACTTGGAAATGAATCTTTAGAAACAGAAAGAGAAGAACATCCTTACATTATTCTTTGGTTAGTTTTCATAAAAGTGTGTGGGCATTGAGAGATATTCTTTGTGACTTTGTGTTAGCTTCAAGCATATAAATAGAAATAAATGAATGAGATAAAATCCTTCATTTAATTCATTTAGATTATCAAGTTCAGAGGTAAGAGGTAACTTATTTCACTGGTCCATTTTCACTCTGAATGAAAACAGGTACAGACTTACATTCTTTTCCCATCTGTGTCTCTGAACAGATTCAACAGAAGGTACATGGAGATAGGTTTCTATCTTCTTATTTAATCAGACAGCCAAAATAAAAAGTGAATGTAACATTGAATTTGAATCAAATCCAAAAGGTAAAGAAAATCTCACATAGAAAACAAATAAAGATAATTGGATGCTCTTTATCTTTGGAGATTCTTCTAGAAGAATCATGAGTCTGAAGTTCTGTAACCAGTGTAACCATGGGTCTGTAGTTTCTTGCTGAGATTCAGTGATGCTTTATTTTATGTTTGTGTTTTGAGGGTGATGACTCAGCGGATAGGGCATTTGCCTTGCAAGCAGCGGGCCCATGCTGGCCGGGTTCGATCCCTGGCATCCCCATATGGTCCCCGAGCACCGCCAGGAGTGATTTCTGAGTGCAGAGCCAGGAGAAACCCCTGTGCACTGCCGGGTGTGAACCCAAAAAAGCAAACACACACACACACACACACACACACACACACAAAACGATTCTTGCATCCACCCAGATTAAGAGCAGACATATAGAATTAGTCAAAAATATTTTATTAAAGGCAAATTTCAGTACTGAGGTTTCACAAGCTGGGACTGCTCTGGAACTACTCCTTGGGCTTGGAACACTGAACCATAGCGTTCATACTTTTTTATAACAATAAGCTGTTGGTTAAAAAACAGGATATATGACCTTTTTACGTAAGCCAGAGCAAGCAGAGTGGGGTACAGAAGCAGAACGCATGATCATGGTGAAATAGGTGCGCATTAGTTCAGTTTTCATTCCAGTAATTTCCCAGCCCTAGATGAACATTACATACATTGTGTTCTGGTTCTCATAAGTTTTTCCTTCTGCAAAAACTTGAGCTCATACATTCTTTAACTTTTTTTCTTCCTTTCAACATCTATACTTAGCTTTCCTACACTACTTGGTTTTTACTACTTGAAACACTGTGGGGCTCAACTGAGCAGGTAGAATTCCTGGCACTATATGGTCCCCCCAGCACTGCTAAGTTTGTCCACAAAACAATCAATAATAAAAACTAAAAAAAGGTTAATCAATAACCTAAATTTTAACACCTGCCCACACCCCAACACACACACTGATTAGTTCAAAACCAGAGGCTTAATTCAAAGAAAATCCCTCAATGAGAACCAATAGCAATTATGATTTTGGGTGGTTATTTATTCATTTATTTATTTATTTTTTTTTATTTATGTATGTATTTGTTTGTTTGTTTGTTTGTTTGTTTTGTTTATTATCCCTTTTGCATTTAGAAAGACACAACATGGCTGAAATCACTTATTTGAGTACATGGGCAATTTTCATGAACTATTTTCAGAAATATAATACTAGCTATTTGAAGTTGGTTAACAAGAGTTTTAGGGGCTGGGAGATAATTAGGGTGCATGCTTAACTTGTACCTCCCTGGTGTCGTCCCAGGCACTGAGCCATTCCCATAACACTGCCCACTGCAGATCTGGAAGCTTCTCAACACCACTGGGTGCAGCTCAGGAGGCTCCACTGGTGACCTTCAACACCTCAGGGCCAAAGCAGCACCACATCCTCAGGCCCTTGAATTGTTATGCTGAGTCCGAATTTTCCATGCCTCTTGATCACAACCTTAGAAGGCCCCTCAATAACAGCAAACTAAAACAAATATAAACCTTCTAAAACTGGGAGAAATGTTTCTATTTAGAGTTTCTAAAAACTTATAAGGTTTATCCTTAAAAACAAAATAATTAAAATTAGAGTCACATAGAGATATGGTAATAACTTATGAAATAAAAATGGAGATGAAAGAGATGAAGATAAAATATTTAGTGTTTGAATCTGGGAATACTTGCTTCCGAATCAGGAATCACAAGAAGAATTCTTTCTTTGGATGACTTGGAAGCAGGGAGTGATTGTGGGACTGATGAGAAAGGAGATTAGTTAAGCCTAGCAGGGATATTTCTAAGATGAAGGAAAGGAATATACATTCCTACAATGGTTTTCTCTGACAGGGAGTCTGACAATTCTCTATCTCATCTCTATCTCTATCTCTATCTCTATCTCTATCTCTATCTCTTCTATCTCTATCTCTATCTCTATCTCTATCTCTATCTCTCTCATCTATCTCTATCTCTATCTCTATCTCTCTCCCTCTCTCTATCTCTCTCTCTCTATCTCCCTCTCTATCTCTCTCTATCTCTATCTCTCTCTCTATCTCTATCTCTATTTCTATCTATGTTTATATCTATATCTATAAATATGTTTCTTTTGAAATGATTGTATCTCAGAATCTGCTCACTGGTTTATTCTAAGAGGAAAAACAGAACAAGATACCAAGAAAAGAAAAAAAACTCCAGGAATTGACTATATATTGAAAAAAAGAATATATATGGATGAAGTTTGACAATTGGCTTGATGAGAGCCACTGCTTCCTTAGCCACATCCCTCACCACCACCAATGATTTAAAATAAAATTATTGATATACATAGAAAGAATGATGAAGAGACTAACCTAAGAGTGACAGGAAACTGTAGTGATGGGCATTTTGGAAACAACAGAGTGGCATAGAAAATATAGTGAAAGTTATTTTAGAAACTTAGAAACAACTGTCTTTGTGTTAATAGACTGTTGCAGGACACCTAAAAGCCTAGGCCTCTGCATCTGCCCTGGATTGCCTCCTGCAGGTCACTTCATAGATAGGGGGGTAGTCTGAATGTGGCAGTCTTATCTGACCATGTATTCTGTACTGGCTGGTATAAATATTCTCTCATGCTACCACAATCATCGTAGGACTAGCTAGATCTTACCAGCATATTTGCCTGGCCACGTTGGATCTCTAAGTAATTAGACCAGAGAGAAATGCTGTTTGCCTCCAAGCAAGCAAGCATGGCTCCCCTGATAACTCAAAGGCAATTAAAATACAAAACTACCATGAAGTAGATCAGACTCTTGTGAAGGCTTGGACAAATATTCAGCTGGCATTAGTATTAGTCTTTGGTACAGAGACATGCCATCTCAGAAACCCCCTTCTCTACCCTATAAAGGCAATTCCAGGCAGATCTTGGCTCAAGACATTAGGTGAGGTGCTGGGAGAAATTACCTGAGGGCATTTGATCCTTCCTGCCAGAGGAAGTTACATTTAGCTTATAGCTTCTCCCAGCTCTGCTAGGAGGCTTTAATTAGCTCTGGGTCCTTGTAAACAGCCAGATGGTCTCCTGGAGTTGCTACATTTCTATAAAGCTATTTTCCTGTTTTCATCTCTAGATAGCCCAGCCCAGAATGGGCCGGGCTGGTGAGTTTGGGTGGATTTCTAGCTATAAAATAAGCTGCAAGAAGAAAGAAGCTCTCTCTTTTTTCCCTCTTTTGCCATTTCGGCTTCCCTTGGTGTTTTGCTTCTCCGTCCTCTCCATTCTATGTTGGGCCTCAACACGTGGTGGCAGCCATCTTGGCCTACACCTGGCTAGGGGCCTAGCTGGGAACCCAGAGTCCGGAGGTATTCCCTGCTCTTGGATTGTATATTGGAACCTGTGATAGTAAAGCCCTTTTAAAACTGCATCAGATTCCTGAGTCTTCATCCATTCCCGCCGGCTTCGGGTGGAGGGAACTTCGCTTCCCGCCACTGTCGGGGACCCGGCTGCGCCTCCCTGACAATAGACTGCAAATTTTAAGGAAGCAAGAGAGGTGGTTGCTAGGTCAAGAGAATTTTTTAATCAAAGCTGATAATATGCCATAGAAAAACTTCATCAGGTTTCAAAAAGAAAGCTTGTTTCGTATTTTGGCAGTATCAGTATCAATGCATTTCAGAAAAGTTATAGAATGAATATTATAAGTGATGTCCTGGGATATGGTTAATCTGTATTGAAAGCAATTTAGATATAAACAGGGCAAAGAATCAGGAATGGGAAAGTAGGTGTGCTTTAAAAAGTTATCCAGAAGTAAAATTCCAATATAGAAAATTCACTGAATA
>JAJIBD010014945.1:0-36606 GCA_021461705.1 Cryptotis parvus
AAGGCCCTTAGGAACAGGCCATGTGAGGTGACCAGCTTAGGCATGACTGTCACTTCCCCAGGCCTCCAGATGGGACAGGGCCATACCCTCTGCAGGGATTCCAGGCCAGACCACCCAGGGAAGCTAGTGTGAGTTCCTGACTCATAAACTGTGTGAGCCTTAAAATCCAGTATCACTTGCATCACTTGTCTTGTCTTCCCATTGATCATCGATTTGCATGAGCGGGCACCAGTAACATCTCCATAAGACCTATTACATGATAGTGTAGACAAAGGGGATCTGCAAACTCCAGGAACATAAAGAGCCTCAAACCATTCCATCAGGTCATGGGAATGAGGTCTATAATTGTTACTGGTATTTGGCATTCGATCACGACACGGGTAGCTTGCCAGGCTCTGAGTGCAGGTGGAATAGTCTTGTAGTCACCTCTAATCTCAAACATTTATTGATGAGCTAGGCTTGTGATCAGCTCTCCTGCTGGGTGGGGCTCCTGACGAGTGGGGAGTTTGGATGTGGAAAATGGTGGCCCTCATGGTGTGGGGTTCCTCTGGCATCTTGCGGGTCTGCTGAGGTGGCAGGCCAGGGCTGGAATCCGCCTTCCCTCCTGGGCGCCTCGTGATCATCTGGGCACAGGAGGACCAGTAGCAGTTCTTCCCCATATATGTGAGTCTTTGATAATTTATTATCAAAGTAACCCAATCCCAAGTCGTATTTCTGCCCCTTCGTCACCAGCTCCTGTAGATTTGCTGGTCTTACCACACTAGGATCTCAGAGTTTGGGCATTTGTCCAAAAGGGACAGACTTTTCAGAACATGTACACTGGCTTCCAATAACTTAACATTTTTACCCCCATTGAAATAGAGCATTCAGTAGGACCAACTATCTGTCTTACAAGTAGACTCACTTCTGAAACACTTATAACGCAGCCGATGAATATTATACTATGGGAAGTTTCTAACAGAAACTAACTACTTTGTGTCCTTTGTCTGCTCCTAAAGTTTATTGTATTTTTTTTTTTCTAAGTTTATTATATTTTGGAGGGTGAGGGTGGAGACAAATTGGTCCATTTGACAGGCGAGACACCTGAACTCTGATGTACTTGAACCCTGGTTTGGGCCATGATTCTATTACTAGGATAGAACCAGAAAGGAAATATGGTCTTTTTGATCCTTGTTCTTTCTCTACATTCTGGATTTCTGACAAGGGAGATAAGCAACTCATCTTAAACTCACCCAGCTTAGTATTTTTTATGCTTTTTTAAAAAATTAACAAAGTTGTTAGCGATAATTTGTTATAGACATTCAATATTCCAACGTCAATCCCACCATCATTGCATTATCTCATAGCCATGATTTCCAGTTTTCCAACCACCCCTTAAGCCTGTCCCTAAGGCAGACCTTCAATAATTTATTTTATATTACTTATTATAAATAATTTGCTAAAATTTATTAAGAAATATTTTCTTAGAAGAAAGTTAGTGATCTTACCATGGAGCCAGTAAGCCCTGGTATAAGAAATTAATAATATGTTGTTACAAGATAGGCATTGTGTGTTTACGTTTTGTTATCAGTTGCCTTCTAATTTACATACCATTAAATCTGGTATGCTACTAGGTTTATCAGTATTATAGAATTACAGCTTTTTTAATGGGTGATAAAGCTGGAGTTAAGAAATATTAGCCAGGTGTATCTGCGTCCCCAAGTCATATTTCTGCCCCTTCATCACCAGCTCCTGTAGATTTGCTGGTCTTATCACACTAGGATCTCAGAGTTTGGGCATTTGTCCAAAGGAACAGACTTTTCAGAACATGTACACTGGCTTCCAATAACTTAACATTTTTACCCCCCCATTGAAATAGAGCATTCAGTAGGACCAACTGTCTTACAAGTAGACTCACTTCTGAAACACTTTTCTTAGAAAATCTTCACTAACTTTCTTCTAAGAAAAGTGTGTATCTGCAACAGATACACCCTGCAGAGCAGAAACTAGCTTTCCCGTTGCAGCCGTTGCAGCCATTGCAGCCGGCGCAATTTACCTCAAATTACCTTATGCAGCAGCCACTTCGATTTACCTCCAAATTACCGTAAATATTCTACCCACCCCTCTGAGAGAGCCCCACAAAGTAATGAGAATATAGCGCCCGCATGGCAGAGCCTGTCAAGCTGTCAGATGCATGTTCGATATGCCAAATCCAGTAACAGAAATGTTTATTTTCCTGACCCTGAAAGAGTCCTCAATATGGCAGCAGTAAGAAGAGGCAAACAAGCAGTGCCTGATAAAATTTCATGGCCATCCTAGGCTGCCAAGGCGGAGGACTAAAATGACTGTCTGTACTTTCAATCCCGTACACTGGCATCGAAAGCATATATTGAGGATCTGATGGGTGCACGCCCAAAGATCAAGTACAACATCATTGGTCTGACTGAGGCGAGGAGGCATCAGTTGCATCATGCTGTATTTGACACCGGAGGAATTGTTCCTTGGAACATGCGACGAAAGAGGCATTGGTGGCGTTGGTGTCCATGTCAACACGAACATGGCCGTCAACACTGATTCATTTGAATGCCTGCGATTTCGAGAAGACCGCTGGACTAGAGCCATTACCGACCGGATCCCACGAGATGTCAAAAGATCACGTGGCCGCCCGCCTACAAGATGGTCAGACTTCCTTGTAATGACCCTGAAGGGAATGGTTTGAGGCTCTTCATATTCCTGAATCAACCAGATGCCATTGGGCTACATTGGCACTTGATAGGGTCCAATGGAAATGTTACTGGTGCCCACTCGAGCAAATCGATGAATAACGGGATTCAAGTGATCCAAGTGATCAAAGTATTAGCTGGGCGATGGCTTCGTGGAATGAGTATGACTTCCAGGTCTTGGAAAAACAGGGAGATGGGGGAGGTAGCCCATCTCCAACTCTGTGAAAGCCTAGAGATTTCAGTCACAAAATCCACATACCTGAGTTTTTCAACAGATTTATTTCTGGATTGAGCTTATCTTAGTAGTGGGGTCCAGCCTTAAGCGTGGCAGACTGTAAAGTGTGTGTTTTCAGCTGCTGGGGCTCTGTTTGGTCAGGTGGTAGGTTCACCCGTGCCCAGAAGATTCTACCTAGCATAGGGTCTGAAAACATCTCTACTACTTGTTGAACTCTTTCAAGATTTACATATGAATCTCTGGATCACATGGATTGTATTTTTGTCCAGACAACTTTGCTCTTAAAGACCATGTCCATGGGAAAAATGAGACCCAATGGAGAACTTTGCAGACACAATTCACTTCTTTACATAGTTTTCTCTCTTTTATGGAGTTTGAGGGACTCTTGATAGTTATTACTGATGGTCATTTTTTTTAGGTGTTTGGCCCATACTAGCAGTGCTCGGGGCTTACTCCTGACTTTGTGTTTAGGGATCACTCCTGGTGGGCTTGGGGACTCTGTGTGGTTGCTTATGAAACCTGAGTCCGCTGCATGCAAGGTAAGTGCCTTAACCTCTGTACTATCTCCCCAGCTTTTATCTAAATATTGTGGTTTGCAAAATTGTTCAAGTTGATTTGTTACATGCATTCAGTATTCCAACAGCAATTCCACCACTACTATCTTTTTCCCTCCACTGTTGTCTCCATTTTCCAAATCACCTCTCAAGGTAGCCCCCATAGCAGGCCCATAATAACTTATTTTATATTGCTTGTTATCACATAATGGCTAACATAATGATCAAAATTATTTCCTTAAAAGAAAATTCATGAAAATTTTGATATCTCTCCATGGAAACTCAGTCCTTGTCTGAGAGTTTATAAGCTACTATTGCAAGTTAAGCTCTCTGTGTTATGTGTTTGTTAGTCAAGACTGGTTGGCTTCTATGTTACATTCCCATATAATCTGGTGTGCTACTACTGGGATGTCAGTATTGCAGTTTGAAGATATGGTGCAGTTCCAGAAATTAAGCATATTTAACTAGGCCATCCAGTAGGAGGTATGGTGACAGCTTTGGGGCATGAGTATATCTCCCAGGGTTTGGGTAAGGCAGGAGTTGGCCTAATCACAAGATCACACTGGAAGTCTCAGCCAAGAATGAATATTCAATAAATTTTGGTGGTTAGTTGATCTTTTTCAACATTTATTTATGAGTATCTGAAACAAGATGGATAAATGAGCCTACACTGTGGCAGCAGTGGTGTATGAGTGTGACTGCAAGGACTTCTAGAAGTACAGGGGAGGTGGTGAGAGGTGACCTGTCCTATTCTGAGTTTCCAGGCATAGGGTAATTTTTAATGTCAGTCACAAGGTGGCTGGAGCCAGGGTATTCATCTTCACTTATAGGTCAAACACCACATGGGAATGGCTAAAAGGACCAGGCAGAGAGCTACAAGCACACTCATAGCTTCTGTTTGTGGCCAGTGCTTCCTTACAGCTTCCTTATATCCTGATGGTCTTAGGGAGAGAAAACTTCTTAGGGCAGCTGAATTTTTCTGGATATTCCCAAAATATCTAGATAGACATGGGGCAGAGCTGCTACTGGCTCTCACTGTGCCCAGCCGCTCATGAGGTGCCCGGGAGGGATGGCAGGTTCTAGCCCTGGCTCGCCATTCCAGCAGAGCCTCACAACAAGCCAGACGACCCTCCACTCCATGAGGACCTCCATTTTCCACATCCGGACTTCCCCCCTCATCTGAACTCCACCCAGCAGACCAGCCTATCACAGACCGGCTAGCAGTTCATCAATAAATGCTGGATTTTGAGATGACTACAAGAGTATGCTTCCCCCATGGCAGAGCCTGGCAAGCTACCCGTGTCATATTTGATATGCCAGATATCAGTAACAATTATATACTTCATTCCCATGACCTGATGGAATGGTTTGAGGCTCTTTATGTTTCTGGAGCAAGCAGGCGCCCTTGGGCTCTACTTGCATGAGGCAGGTCATATGGAGATGTTACTGGTGCCCGCTCGAGCAAATCGATGATGAACGGGAAGACAGTGTGATACAGTGATTCTCAAAATAATAATCCCAGAGACCCAAGTGGGAGTTACAAACTTTAAAATCCAACCCCAGAAGTCCCAGGATGTCACTTTCATTTTCTCCTAAAAAATGCAGCCTAATTTTTATCTATTTGTGCAGTGTTTGGGATCAAATTCATGTTCTAGGCATACTGACTGCTAATGCTCCTTACCATTCAGCTATATCACCGGGCCTTCATAGCAACATATTATGGTCAGTGGAACCTTTACCACTTTGTAAATACACCTCCCACCGATAAAATTTAAAATCTTCCCCACCCCACTCCAGCAAGAAGGGGAAGGGGAGACTCAAGAAACTTATACCCAAAGCTTGTCTGGGATCATAAGGATGGGGAAGAGCTCTAAGAGGCCAGCAGGGACTCTAGAAGTGTTTTAGACAGTGTGTAGGCCAAGGCTTCTCAGAAACTCTGCCCTCAGCATCCTTGAAGTACCTCCCAAAAAGTAAAATGCAAGAGGAACAGACATTTCAAGAAGAGTTGGAGACTGTTAATACCTTCTAATCTCTGGGCTGGAGCAATACTACATCAGGTAGAGCTGCCTTGCAAGTGGCCAACTGGGCTCAATCCCTACACTCTATCTGGTCCTCCAAGTACTGCAGGAGTGTAGAGCCAGGAGTAAGTCCTGAGCAACAGGTATGGCCCTAAAACAAAACAAAACAAAACCAAATAAAAGGAGCTCCTTATCTCCAGAGACCAGCCTAGGGTTCAATGGGGAGTCTGCCCCACTGTCCCCAACATGAGAACAAACTTGAGAGAAGTTGATGGTAGTCCCCAGGGAAATACCACAGGGAATGAAGGGAACAAGATGAATAGCACCAGTGTCATCAAAGGGCCACCCCTTGTTGGGAACAGCTTTAAATCCAGGACCTCACACACAGGTACCCCCTTTGTTTCAGTTTCAGACCCACACCCAATGATGTTCAGTGATCACTCGGGGCGAGGTTCAGGGGACCCTATGCACTGACTGTGAATGAACCCAATTGATTGCATGCAAGGCAAGTGTCCTGACCAACAAACTATGGTTCTTTTGATGCAGGTGAGGTAGAAGCAGCGGCAATGGATCTCTATTCATTCACAATTCCCAAGTTCTTCAATATTTTCATCCCTGAAATAAAGATGCTCAGACTCAGAGTTGGAAAGCAGAAAAGTTTATTGGAAAGTAGAAGAAAAAGAAGAGGAACACCCCTTGCAAGGAGTTATGTAGTATAGGACTAAATTAAAAGTAAGTTTGGTGTTAGCCTTTTTTGGTGTTAGTCTTTTTGGTGTTACCCTTTTCACTGTTATCAATCAAGTATTTCAGAGGATATAGGGAATCTTTAGGGTAGTCTGGCTGGTTTGAGTCTCTCCGGCTATCTGCCTCAGGTATTGTTCATTATCTTACTCTTGTGACTCCTAGTTCTGGGACAGAATAGTATGGTCCTGGGGAACTCCAGAAATGTTAAAGATAGGGCCTTAGGATGAGGTGGAGTATGTCAATGGGGAGAAATGGAACTATTGGTGAGGAAAACTGTGGGCTTCTCTCTGGTTGGCAAGAGGAAACTGAGGCTTCCTCTTTCACTTCTGAGCCTGAGGTCTATGAAATAAATGGTTACATGCTCACCACGTGCCCACGTCATATACGTTAAGCAAAACTAGATGGTGGCTGCAGAATTCCCGACCTTTCCAGGGGGACAGAAGAGTGGTCTCTGGGGTATGTGGCCTCTCCCACACCCAGGTAACTGTTCTTTTTTTCCTTTGGTACCATCATCTTAATCTTTTCTATATAAATTGTTTTTTAACTGAGCAGCTCTTTTTTTCCCTTTTCCTGTGTATAGAAGACCTGAGTCTAAAGACTTTTCTGTATTTCCTCTTCTTGCAGTTCAAGGTGACTCATTACTGTCAAAAACATGTTGTCTTCCTGCAGATCCAATTACCTCTGAAGGCTTTTTCATCCCTCTGGTGCTTTCTCCCTCTTGACTGTGGACTAGAAGACTGGGAGCATCATTTTGCTAGGGGTTCTCAAATGCCTTTGGTCTGGCTCCCAGGGTGCCCTGCTTTTCTCTTAAGGTTCTTCCCTAGTGAAAAAGGTCTAATAAGTACTGATTTAATATTCTTAGAAGCCCTTCGAGGTGTGCCCTTAACTTTTTAGGAGGTTTACACTAAAGGTCACATACCTGGAGCTTTGAGATTTTTTTTCACTGAAATCTTTCATCCTTCTTTTCCTTCTTTTTCCTTCTTTCCTTGAATTTTACAATTTCCCTGAGTTCATTTGTAGTTGGAGCAGCTTTTGCAGAAGAGTCTGGGGAGGAGAAATCATTGTGTTTTTGTACTCCTTATGCCAGGCATTATTTACATTTCCTCTCTATTCTGCTGGAAATGTGTCCGCTCCTTCTTTTCCTCATCTCACCCCTAGGAAGACCAGAGGGCCTTTCACTTTCTTTTATATTTAGCAACTCATCTCCCTGACCTGTCTGGGAGTTCATTCCCCTCTTTCTCTTTTCTACAATGCCCCAGTAACAGCAAACAGCCTCAGAGTTCCCTCCAGAGAGAACAAATATTCCCTTTTCTCTTATCGCCAGCAAGATTGTCTTCTCTGCCCTTCAGCCATCTTTGTGAAGCTTTGCCGTCTCACTAACAGAAAGTTTGGGGGCTGTTCTGACCACTGTACAATGCTCAGTCGAAGGCAAAATACAAGGCTGCTTTACATCATAATATCACCTCTATGTGTGGTGTCATATTTGGGTTCCTCTTACCAACCAAAGTCCTTTAAAAACTATCCCCAGAGGGTCAAGATGGCAGTGGTGAGGATGCAGGGGGCCTGAACCAGTGGAACAGCTCTTGGAATTCTGAGCCTTGGGGTGCAACAGTACAGAATCTTTGCACTGTTTTGAGGGAATAAATGTAAGTGTTGTTTCTTTTTAAAAGGCACTTTTATTTTTTATTTATTTTTTATTTATATTTTAAAAATATTTTATTATATGACCGTGAGATACACAGTTACAAAGATGTTCATGTTCAGTTTTCGGCCATACAGTGTTCCATCACCAATCCCCCCACCAGTACCTATTTCCCATGGTCAATAACCCCAATTCCTCTCCCTCCCCTAGCCTGCCTCTATGGCAGGTTCTTTATCTCTTCTCTCTCTCTCTCTCTCTTCTCTTATACATTATGGATTGCAATATGTACATTTAGAGGTTGTCTGGTGTATCTTTTTGCCTATATAAATGCTCAGTTCTAGGCTGGTATTATCATTTTCGACATATCACTCTGATGCCCAAAGCTGGCAAAGAAAGAAAAACTACAAAAACTACAAAACTACAAAAAAAAAGAAAACTACAGACCAATCTCCTTGGTGAACACTAATGCTAAGATCTTCTACAAAATACTAGCAAACAGAATCCAAAGACTCATCAAAAAGATTATACATCATGACCAAGTAGGATTCATCCCAGTAATGCAAGGATGGTTCAACATCTGCAAATCAATCAGCATAATGCATCATGTCAATAAGAGAAAAATTAAAAATCATATGATCATATCAATAGGTGCAGAGAAAGCATTTGACAAGATCCAGCACCAGTTCATGATAAAAACCCTCCAGAAAATGGGAATTGAAGGAACCTTCCTCAATATAGTCAAAACCGTCTACCAAAAGCCCACAGCAGGCATCTTCAATGGGGAAAAACTAAAAGACTTCCCCCTAAGGTCAATGACAAGACAAGGTTGCCCATTCTCACCACTTCTATTCTATAGTGCTGGAAGTACTTGCCATAGCAATCAGAGAAGTAAAAGGCACTTTTAAAGGCTCTCTTGGTGCCTGGAACTTCTGTGGCACCCCAGATTTCTGCTATGAGCAACTTGCTTGGACTGCTGGGCAGTCCCAGAAAATCATGGTAGGCAGGGTGCCACACCAAGACTAAAGTATCTTATGGGCCACTGTGGGACCACAAGTACCCACCATGTGCAACTAGCTTGGCAACTGGGTGGCCCCAGAAAATCATGGCAGGCTGGGTATCTGCTGGCCCAAAAGCCATTAGCTGGGGCCCCTTCTCCTACCTCGGTCCCTTCCAGGAGACCCAGTGGGCCTACCCAGAACTGCTGCAAGTGCTGTCATCTATGAACTCCCCATGGCACACAGCCACAAAGCAGTTGTACGATATCTCAAAGCCTAGTATACTGATGTACCAGATATTCCATTACATTTCATAGAATTAAGTATCGGGCATACAATCACAAGTGTGTGGGCATGATGTGTGATTTGTGGGAACATATCAATAATTTCCTATACAGGAAATTGTAAATGGCAAAATGGAGATTTAATAATATCCATTGAATTTAGTCTGAGTATAGTCATTGACCATATCTAGAGAATTAGTTCCAACAAGCAATACAGAATAGATTGTTCAGTGTATGAGTAGGACAAGTTCAAACAGAGGTTGAGAAAAACTTGAAATAAGTGTTGTCTGTAGGCACAGTGGTGGTCGGTCGGGGTTAGCTAGTAGAAACCCACTACATCCTAGAAACTCAGAAAGTGAATGCAAGAACAGAAATCGGCCAAACTCTTATATCCTCAAACTCGCATAACCCAGAAAAAAGTTATAACTTTATCAATACCATTCCGTTATAAGGGCTTTAATGATCAATATAATTAGTGTTGGCTAAGGGAGCAGGCATGGGAATGGGGAGTGGGGAATGAGGGTGGTGGGGGGCACACTGGTGGTAGGACTGGTGTTGAGCGATGAATCTTTCTAACAACTGCATTGTAAAAACTTTGTACTTTGTAAATCATGGTGTTTAAATAAAGTTTAAAAAAATTTAAAAAACATAACTCTCCTGTGGCTCAGAGTTGGGCTGCATAGCTGCTGCAGTGCCCCAATTACCCGTGGGTGCCCACACTGAAAGGAACAGATTCCCCCTAGCAGAGATCAGTAAAGCCAGTACAATATGCCCCTCCACCCCAGGTGCTGATGCCCCTCTACCCAGAATACAAAGCCAGGATAAGATAACAGGATAGGCCTATGGAATGTGGGCAGGTCAAGTGAGATGATCAGGCATACGTGCGAGACATCCCCTGCCTGCTTGCTCATGTGACCTCATACCCTAAGGATGACCTCTGAACCTATAGGTTAAGAAGTGGGGCCAGAGCAATAGCCCAGAAGGTAGGGCGTTTGCCTTGCATGCGGCCGGCCTGTGCTGGCCAGGGTTCAATCCCCAGCATCCCATATGGTCCCCCGAGCACCACCAGGAGTAATTCCTGAGTGCAGAGTCAGGAGTAACCACTGAGAGCCTCCGGGTGTGACCCAAAAATAAAAAAAAGGTGATGTACCTTTGAATGGATAGGCTGGAGAGGTATGTCCATTCCTGCAGATGGAAGTTTAATATAGATATTTTATCAAAACTGCTTAAGATTCAAAGTCTGTGTAAGAAGACTTAAGGTTGAAGTCTGCTTAAGATTCAAAGTCTGTGTAAGAAGACAAAAAGCCCTTCAAAGCCCAACTTTGAAGAGCTTTTGTCTACACCTGATAGTGGTGAGGGCTAATTCATTGATCTATACTCAGCAATCATGCATGGTGGTAGTCAGTTGACCTATGGAAAAGTCAATGTCAAATCTGGGCCTGCTACATGCAAGGCAAATAGCCTACCTAATGTGCTATCTCTGGTCACTAAGCACAGTTTGTAATACTTGTACTATGAAGTCCAACTGGAATCTGATTAGCATGATGCACACACACTTTTTATATTTGCTTAAATCTTGGCATAAATCTTGAGATCAGAGGTGACTACAAGAATATGCCACCCACATGGCAGAGCCTGGCAAGCTACCCATGTCATATTTGATATGCCAAATACCAGGAACAATTATAGACCTCATTCCCATGACCTGATGGAATAGTTTGAGGCTCTTTATGTTCCTGGAGCAAGCAGATGCCCTTGGGCTCTACTAGCATGAGACAAGATATATGGAGATGTTACTGGTGCCCGCTCAAGCAAATCGATGATGAACAGGAAGACAGTGATACAGACAGCGATATAGTAATCAAATACATAGCTATTAAGTAACTGTTTGTTCAAAAAACACACAAATGGCTCAGTGCCACAGTTCCAAAAGATGCCCGGAATCTTCCCAGGTAGACTAATCTGGGCTGATAATTCTGGGCCTTCTCTGAATGGGGGTAGTAGATTGCTCTTTCTGCTTGAAGGCACAACAGCCTGCAGCTACGCCCAACCCTCCAACATAGAAACATAGAAATGGCCCAGCTCCACACTGAACCTCATCAAACTGCAGAACTTTTCAAATTGTTGCCAAATTGTTTCCAGATCTGTATCTGGAACAATACCAGATGTGTTTCTGTTCACATGTGCACAGACATCTCAGAATTTCATAGTGCTGGAGTCCACCAGACTTACAGCAAATCTGACAGGAGACTTGGATAGGAAACTGGCAAGCTCAATGAGCCTTATCAATAAAATAACACAGCTCAACTCAACTAGCATCAATAATCCCAGGAAATCCTCAGACTGACTATTATCACAAATTGATTCTTATTGTTCTAAGTTTTGCTAATTCCATTTGCATTTGTATCATACCAAACAATATGAAATTTCTGCAAAGGGGCAAGCTGGGTGGTGGGAGGTCACCTAGGGACATTGGTGAAGGGAAGGGCACACTGGTGGTGGGATTGGTGTTGGAGTATTTAATGCCTGAAACCACCGTATTATGAATAACACAGTAAATCACAGTGTTATAATAAAAACTTTTTTAAGTATTTTATTATACCACCGTGAGATACACAAATAAAAAAGATATACAATTAAAAAGTTCATGTTTGGGTTTTGGTCATACAGTGTTCCAGCACCCGTCCCTCCACCAGTGCCCATCTCCCACCACCAATGGCCCCGGTTCCCTCCCCCTTCCCCAGCCCACCTCCATGGCAGGTTCTTTATTTCTTTCCCTTTCTCTCTCTTTCTCTTTTCCTTCCCTTCCAGACTATGGATTACAGAACATACATTAAAAGGTTGTCATGTGTATCCTTTTTGCCTCTATTTAATGCTCAGTTCTAGGCTGGCATTAGTACCCTCGACAATTATTAGCACCCTGTTCCATTTTCTGTCTTACCTAACCTCTGACTCCCACACGTTTGTGATAATTTCCACCTTTGAGAAGACCTCCTGATATATGTTTCACTTAACCTTGGATATTGGTATCATATTATGTACATATATATTTATGCCATGCAAATAAATGCAGTCATTCTGTATCTGTCTCTCTCCTTCTGGCTAATTTCGCTCAACATAATCTTCTCCATGTCCATCCATTTATAGGCAAATTTTATAACTTCATTTTTCCTAACAGCTGCATAGTATTCCATTGTGTAGATGTACCAAAGCTTCTTTATCCAGTCATCGATTTTCGGGCACTCTGGTTGCTTCCAGATTCTGGCTATTGTGAATAATGCTGCTATGAACATAAAAGTAGGGATGGTGTTTCCGCTGCGTATTTTTGGTTTCCCAGAGTAGATTCCCAGGAGTGGTATGGCTGGGTCAAATGGGAGTTCAATTTCTAGTCTTTGGAGGAAAGTCCATATTGTTTTCCAGAAAGGCTGTACCAGCCGGCATTCCCACCAACAATGGATGAGTGTCCCCCTTTCCCCACATCCACGCCAGCACTTGTTGTTCTTGCTCTTTTGAATATGTGCCAGTCTCTGTGGTGTAAAGTGGTATCTCATTGTTGTTTTGATTTGCATCTCTCTGATGATTAGTGATGATGAGCATTTTTTCATATGTTTTTTGGCCATTCGAATTTCTTCCTTGCTGAAGTTTCTGTTCATTTCTTCTCCCCATTTTTTGATGGGGTTGTTTGTTTTCTTCTTGTAAAGTTCTACCAGTGCCTGATATATCCTGGATATTAACCCCTTATCAGATGGGTATTGGGTGAATATTCTTTCCCATTCTGTGGACTGCTAATAAAAACATTTTAAACAAAGAAAAACACATAAATCAAGGGGAAAATATTTCTTTTTAAGGAAGCACAAGTAGATGCTGACATGCAGACACATGCCATAACTGCACAGCTTCTCAGATCTGGAAGAAACTCAGATCAGAAGTTTCCAGCTCATTGGTACATAGCCATCAGGTATGCCCATAGACATTTCTTTATAGTAGCTATGTTTGTAAAGGGACTTTCCAAGTGGTTCTCTGAGGTTCCTGGTGCCACTCCCAGTGATATTAAACCAAGGGGTCAGGACAGGTCGGTGTTTTGCACAACAGTATGGTACCTCATGGACTCAGCAGTGTTGAAGCACGAGCACCACACCTGGCACTGCTCAGTAGCACACATATGTGATCTGTGCCTTCTTGGCACAGATCCATGACCATCTAGACTGCTGAGCTTTTGTGGAAAAGCCCCTGAAACCAGGTCTTGACAGGGCAAGCTGCTGCCTGGGAAACCAGTATTCCCCAGTGATTAGCATGGCTTGATGGCATTGCAATTTGCCTGTGATCAGGGTTAGAAATAGGCGGACCCTGACACCTGTAGTGTCTGTAAAGCTTATTGTTCTGTCTCTGCATTAGTTTACAGAAATATCATGACACCTCATAATACTCTGTTATCTAGCCCAAGTAACCATAGATTCACCTTCCACTTCCTGTCTCATGATCCGCAGGTAATGCTCATTTCCACCTCTGTATAAATATAGTTCTCCCCTAATAAACTTTGTCATATGACTATGAGACTATGACCTGTGTGGGTGGTTTTGTCTCGGGCATGCTGCACATGAACCTTTGAGCATCTGTTGCCTTAGGTGCCAGAATATCATACTCCAATGGTTTGATAGTGCACACTGGCTACACATGGGACTTTTTTGTTGCTGTTTTAGCACTTAAACCACCACACCCTGAGCCATATAAAGATGAAAAGTGCCATAAAAAGTCTCATATGAACTAGGAACTACTATGGACTCACAGATTGTGCAATATCTGCTAAATGATCATATCTTTTTTGGAAGTTATAAAATAAATTAGTAGGACTTTCTGGAAGGTGAGGGGTATAGCTGGCAGTGCTCAGTGCTTACTCCTGAATCATCTATCTATAATCAGGGATCTGTCATGATGGGATTCAGGGGAAACAAACTGGGGATGCATCTCAGGCTGGATATGTGCAAGGCAAGAGCGCTATCCTCTATAGTATCTCTCCAATCTCCAAAAAAATTGACAATGTGCTTTGGCTAGAACATTCCAGAATGAGAACATAATTTGGGACCACTGCTTTATATTACACTAATCAAATCATATGGAAAGATGAAGGATTTGAGGCAGTCACTTCCCTGTTTCCTTCTGTGCTTAGTTGCTGGCATGCATGTAAACACCTCTGGTTTGAGTTCACCATAATCATCACCCATAGGCACAGCCAAGTCTGTCACCTGCCCTCAGAAGGAGTTCTAAAAAAAATGAAGTCACTTTTACTTGTACACCACCTACAGTGGGTAGACCTTTGAGTCTCTGCTCAATTCCTCACAGAAAGTCCAAATCAGTGGCAGATATCTGTCATCAATAGTAAATGAGAAGTAATAGAATAACATTTTTTCAGGAAAATGAAGGGGTTTTATTTTTCTTTTAATTTATATATATATATCACTTGATCACTTGACATCCCATTATTCATCGATTTGCTTGAGTGGGCGCCAATAATATTTCCATTGGACCCTATCACATGCCAGTGTAGCCCAATGACATCTGCTTGTTTCCCGAATGCGAAGAGCATTGAACCGTTTGTTTAGGGTCTTGACAAAAAAAGTCTGACATCTTGTAAGTGGGTGACCATGTGACTTTTTGATATCCCATGGGATCCAGTCCGTAAGGGCTCTGGTCCAGCGGTCATCTTCAATTTGCATTACATGTCCAGCCTATCTGGTTTTCGATGCTTTGGCAAACGAGACAGCATCCTTGATTTTGGAACAGCGATGGAGGTCTGAACTCTGGATTCCTTCTCTCACTTGAGTGAGGCGTGATATTCCAAGCATAGCTCTTTCAATTCCTCTTTGGGAGACCAGAATAGCATTCTCATCCTGCTTTCGTAGGGCCCGGGTCTCTAAGGTGAGAGAGAGAGATGTGCACGGAGAACGATGGAGTCGAAGAGATGTGCCCGGAGCCAGAGGTTGTTTTTTTTTTAGCTATTTCTTCGATGTTTTTGAAGGTAGTCATGCCACTCTTTCCCTCCTGTGCAGCTCAGGTTTTAGGTCATTCATCATGTTGACTTCTCGACCTAGGTACACATAACTGCTTGATGCAGAGATGTTTGTTCCATTGAGAGTGAATGAGGCCTCTGGAACTAGTTCATTTTTCATGAACATAATTTTGCTCTCCTTGTGCCCAGCCGCTCACAAGGAGCCAGGAGAGATGGCGGGTTCTAGCCCTGGCCCGCCAGCCCAGCAGAGCCTTGCAACAAGCCAAACGACCCCCACTCCATGAGGGCCTCCATTTTCCACATCCGGACTTCTCTCTCGTCAGAACTCCACCCAGCAGACCAGCCTATCCACAGTCTGGCTCATCGAAATCCACCCTGCTGCAGTCCTTTTTAATCCGGCCCAGGTATGCTGATCCGGAGACAGACATGGGGCAGAGCTGCTACTTGCTCTCCTTGTGCCCAGCCGCTCACAAGGAGCCAGGAGAGATGGCGGTTTCTAGCCCTGGCCCGCCAGCCCAGCAGAGCCTTGCAACAAGCCAGACAACCCCCACTCCATGAGGGCCTCCATTTTCCACAACCGGACTTCTCTCTCATCAGAACTCCACCCAGCAGACCAGCCTATTCACAGTCCGGCTCGCGCGCCGCAATAAATGCTGGACTTAGAGATGGCTACAAGAATGTGCTACCTGCACGGCAGAGCCTGGCAAGCTACCCGTGTTGTATTTGATATGCCAAATAACAGTAACAATTATAGACCTCATACCCATGACCTGATGGAATGGTTTGAGGCTCTTTATGTTCCTGGAGCAAGCAGATGCCCTTGGCCTCTACTAGCATGAGACAGGATATATGGAGATGATACTGGGGCCCGCTCAAGCAAATCGATGAACAACGGGAAGACAGTGATACAGACAGTGATAATTTTGTTCAGATTCAGCTGTAGACCTATCTTTCCACATTCTCTGTCAAAGTCAGCCAGCATTTGTGCCGCTTGGCTGATGTTTGGTGTTATTAGAATGATATCAGTGAAGCGTAGGTGGTGTAGTTGCCAAGCTGTCTATCTTCACTCCCATTCCTTCCCATTCTAATTGTTGCATGATGTTCTTGAGGGTGGCGCTGAAGAGTTTTGGTGAAATGGTAACACCCTGCCGAACCGAACCCCTCTTTTGACATCGATGATCATTTCCTTGTAGAATGGTGAGATCCTGGTGGTGAAATCATAATATAGCTCACGGAGGATCTTTATGTATTGGGTTTGAATGTTCTGTTTTGCTAGGGCTTTGATGACCACTTCAATCTCCATAGAATCAAAGGCTTTCTTTAAATCAATGAACATGAGACAGTGGCATCTTGAACTCTATAAACATCAGTGAGCTTGGTTATCATGTGGATATGGTTGATTGTGCTGAATCCTTTTCGGAAGCTAGCTTGCTCACATGGTTGTCCTTCATCTAATGTTCTGCCAATCCTGTTCAGGATGACTCTAGTGAACAGCTTGTAGATGACAGACAACAGGCAGATGGGGCGATAATTGCCAATGTCATGAATGTCTCCCTCTTGAACAATAGAACTGTTCTGCTGGTTTTCCATTGAGAGGGTATCTTACATTTTTTTTCCATCATGGCGGCCAGGAGCCCTTAAAGGTTGCTAGGGGGAGAGGCGGAGGAAAAGGGGTTTAATTTATATTTTGAGATCATCTGTGACAATCCAGATATCACTAGATCCAGAAGATCTCAGAGCCCCCCCACCCCACTCCTGATCAGTGCTTAAGAGGTGGCAACAACGGAGCAGATGCTGCAGCTATGGAAACCACAATGCAGGAGGGAAGCACAAAACCGGTGAAAAGGTTCCTATGAGTCCATCCAAGGACCTGAGAGGAGGCAGACTGAGATGGCGGGGACTCTCTTCATCCTTGTTATTCCACTTCTTTTTCAGTAAATCATCATGCCACCTCTCATTATCACTTAATTAAAGAACATTGCCTTTTCTAATGGCTAAAAACACATATGGAATGATTTTGGAAGATAGGAATCACTGGTAAAGTTTTTTTTTCTGACTTGAAGACACCTTTTCCCAGAATATATATATATATATATATATACACACACAGACACACACACACACACACACACACATATACCACCTGACTGCAGAGCCTGGCATGCTGTCCGATGCGTATTCAATATGCCAAAACCAGTAATAAAAAATTTTTATCTTCCTGACCCTGAAAGAGTCCTTAATACAGCAACACTAAGAAGTATGAACAAAAAGTTACTGATAAAATCTCAGGGCTATCCTAAACTGCCAAAACGAAGAAGGACTCAAATGACTGTACTTTCAATGCACATACGCTGGCATCAGAAGCATATATTGGGGACCTGATGGTGCAAGCATAAATCATCATTGGTCTGACTGAGACTAGGAGGCGTTAATCGCATCATGCTATCTTTGAGACCGGAGAACTGTTCCTCAGAACATGTGATGAAAGAGTTGTCGGTGGCGTCCGTGTCCTTGTCAACATGAACATGGCCGGGAACATTGATTCATTTGAATGCCTAACTAATTGGATAGGACGATTACACTTGAAGAGATGTGGCCCACTGCCAGCAATTTCTATCTTCGTTGTCTACGCACCAACATCCACTTATAAGGAAGAAGAAATTGAGAAATTCTACATAGAACTTGAGGAGTTCTATAAGAAATATCACACCTTCTACAAGATCATAGATGGTGATTTCAATCTCAATGCCAAGATAGGACTGAGAAGATCAGTCAAAGAACTCCACATCGGGATCCATGGCCTAGAATGGAATGGACAGGATGAGAGACTATCTGAGTTCATCATAGCCACCAAGACCATTCATGGGAACTCACAGTTCCAAAAGGCTGAATCAAAACCGTTGGACATGGGAATCTCCTGGTGGACAGTTCCACGATGAAAGTGACCACATTATCTTTAATTGAAGGTTTTTCCTGACTGATGTCGCAGTTGTCCCCAAATTCCCAACAGGATCGGACCACCGTCTCCTTCATGCAAAAATTCTACTTTACGCATCAGGAGAAAAGTCTGCAAATTTTAAGAAGAGAACTATTAGAACGTCCACCAACTGGGAACTCTATGGCATCATTGCAGCAACATGGCAAGATGCTATCATTGACGACATCAACGAAGAATACAACCGACTGATTCAACACATCTATGATTTCGCGAAGAATGCCAAGAGAGAGAAGGACACAAAAGGAGGTCTTCAAAAACTCTCGAGCTCATTCACCAACACGGTAAGGCGCAAGCCTCAGTCAACCAGATGCTAACGTCCAAGCTTGCAAAGCAGTGCAGAGAAGCAATAAATGTCTCAAAGAGAGAAGAGCAGAAGTGCTGGAGGATGCAGTGGAAGCCGGGAAAAGCATTCACAACACCCACCTGTCCTTCGCCAACTATAAGACAAAAATGACTGCCCTTGACGTCCTGATGGATCTATCACGTCTTCCAGAAAGTAAATGGAGAAGATTATCCACAACTTCACTCAGATCTCTTTAATAGCCATATCCACCTACTCACATGCCAAATTCTGCAGGATGGATATGTCATTCCCAATGTTCTACCTTCTGAAATCTGACATGCCATTTCGTCCAACAAAGAAAGGAACAGCACCAGGCCCAGACAAGATCAGACCCAAACACCTGAAGAATCTGCCATCAGTACTCATTAATACACTAGCTTGGTCTTCCACACGCTACCTATCTGAATATACATATACATATATATGTATATATGTATATATACATATGTATGTATATATGTACATATATACATATATACTATACATACATATATATGTATATATATGTATATATATTCAGATAGGTAGCGTGTGAAGACAGTGAATGGGATGAAGAATGATGATGAATGGGAAGACAGTGATAGAGTGATATATATCACTGTATCACTGTCTTCCCATTCATCATCAATTTGCTGAGCGGGCACCAGGAACATCTCCATATGTCCTATCTCATGCTAGTAGAGCCCAAGGGCATCTTCTTGCTCCAGGAACATAAAGAGCCTCAAACCATTCCATCAGGTCATGGGAATGAGATATATAATTGTTACTGGTATTTGGCATATCAAATACGACTCGGGTAGCTTGCCAAACTATTTAAAAATATTTTTATTATACCACCATGAGATATACAATTACAAAGATGTTCATGTTTGGTTTTCAGTCATACAGTGTTCCAGCACCCATCATCCACCAGTGCCCATTTCCCATCACCAATGTCCCCAATTCTCTCCCTCTCCCCCAGCCTGCTTCTATGGCAGGCTCTTTATTTCTTTTCTCACATTCTCTTTATCTCTATCTTTCTCACTCTTTCTCTCTTCCTTCTCTTATACATTGTGGTTTTCAATACATACATTTAGAGGTTATCATGAGTATCCCTTTGCCTATATTCAATGCTCAGTTCTAGGCTAGTATTTCCAATGATTATTAGCACACTGTTTCTTCTCTTTCTTACCTAACCTCTGACTCCCACACATTTGTGATTGATTCCATAAGTAATTGAATATATTTTCATAAATAGTATATTACATAATAATATGGGGCCACAGCTTGCTCTGGCATGGAGCACTATGAGAGGCCCAGGGTGTTATGGCAGGTTAGTCCCTCTGTGCCTCTCATAGTGCTCCATGCCAGAGCAAGCTGTGGCCCCATATTATTACATAATAATAATAAAGGAATATATAAATAAATATATTTATTAATATTAATCACCCTAAATATAATTAATTAATATTATAATAGATAACTATAATATTGTAATTAATAACCCTAATTAATATTAATAACCCTAACCCTAACTTTATAATGATAATATAAATATAATATATTATTATAAATAATAATAAAGTGATATATATATTCAGACTAACATTGATGAATAAATCATAACAAATGAAAGAATGAATAAAATTAAGGAAGTACAGACATTAAAGGAGAAAATGGAGAGGAACTTCTTCTGGGGATTTGTATTTGTTGATAGCACTCTGCTTAGAAATCTTCCCACCTGTTTTTTCAGTTCATCGGTTTTAATTTCCACTTGCCCTAAAAGCCCCTTGGGAAATAACTTGTTGAGCTACTTGCTCTGCATCCTACCTGGCTCCTTCCGGGACCACCTATCAGGGCCATGCCTTCTCTCAATACTCTCAATCTCTTCAAGGCCACCTGAGCGGCTTCCCCATGTGCTGCCCTTTTCCCAGCCTCTTTTTTTTGCCCAATTGCAAAGCTGTTCCCATGTGTTTCAGGATCTTTGACCACAGGATCTTTGACTCTCAGGAACCCAAGTCTGAGTTTGTTAGGGCGGCCACAAAAACCCCACACAGGGTGTCTAAAACAACAGAAAGGAGTTTTTTGGTTGTTTCCGAGGCTGTGGTCCTGCATAATTAATCAATGATCATGGAAGTGCGGGTGGGGTGGGTTCCTCTCGAGCCTCTCTGTGGGACCAGCACAAAATCTGTACCCTCACAGGTTTCTTTTCTGTGCCTTGCACAGTGTTTTCTCTGTGTCTTTCACAGACACCAGTTCTGTGGGATGGAGTGAAGACCACCTGCCCTCATTGTACCTGAACTGCAACCTAAAAGACCTGACTGAACCTGAAGCATGTCTTCAAAGGGTCCAAATATTATCATATCCACTGAGAGTCCAAGGCTTTAAATATAGAAAGGGGGAAAAAATTCAGTCTGCCACAAGTGGAAACTGGTGAATTTGGGTATTTATGCCCAAAACCCAATCATGAATAACTGTAATTCACAGTGACTAAGTAAAATTTTTAATATTTATCAGAATGGCGGAGTTGAATATTATGTATGACTCCTTCCCTCAAGAGATTGTTTTATGCAGAGTATTAGTTTTTATGCATATTCTTCTATGAGTCCTTTACTCAGAAATCTCCTGAAGAATATCATGCATATGGTGTTTCTAGAGAGAAGATTTTCTGCTCTTCTGAACCATGTAGGCATCATTAAAAGCTGTTTCAGGACTTCCATGTTTGGAGGTTCTTATTTGATTACCACTGAGTGTCAGTCATATGCAGTCCTATCGCACTTCCTGTGAATGATTAACATTGAGAACCATTGGTCTAGTAGATCTTTCATCTTAAAATCTAGATTGTTGTCTGAAGATCAGTAGGGTTTGGCTTGCCCATAGACTGTGAAAAACTAAACCCAAAAAGCTGTAAAGATATGCTAAATTGTGACCCACACTCAAACCATAGGCTCTTTGCTTTACTCATCTCTGTAAGGTACTCAGGTTGTTGGTATGGGATACCCATTGACATGTATGAAATTCCTGTTTGTGGTTTCCTCAAATCATGAATGGAGGACTAGGACTACATACTGTTCAAACCCACAGAGGATATTCTTCCAAGAAGTGATTTTTAGGGAAACTTTAACAGTGGCCCTTGCCCTTTTGTTTCTCATTGTTTTAGAAACAGGCCATGTCAGGACCAAAAGCAAACATAGTGGATTGCACCCTGATTCACCCCATATTACCTAGGACTCATCACTGCAGTCATTATGAATAATTGTTCAACCACTGGGCATAATCAGTTTACAGCATTTACTGCTAATGAACCAAAGAGTCCTTAATAAAGAAGACAGAAGCTGGGCTGAGGTAATATTTGGGATAAAACAAAGAGGAGAGAGAGAGCTTGGAGAGGGCATATGGGGGAGATGGGGGGGAAACAGAGGTTAGGATGCGACATGGCAGTTTACTCTCCTCCACATTAGAATTTCAATCCTGACAGACAAGACTTTCATTTTGACCTCCTTCAAAGCATCTTCCATCAAGATTATGGTAATTTTGTATAAATAAGGATGAGACTAAATCAGAAATGAGGTTCAGAAACAAGAGAGAACTCCTATGGAGAGGGATAAATAACCAGATCAAATTTCTGAGTTCATTTCTGGATGAATGTCACTGGATAAATTACTCTATAATGATAACAATAGTAACCATATATTTTCTGTCTTTGTAGAGATTTGTTTCAGAATTCAAACTATTCAGCAAATCTACAAATTTAGTCACACATTTTTAAACAACAGTAAAATTTCTGCATGATATTGCAGGAAGCTTTGATTGGATTTTATTTATGTTGCTGAAGCCCACATGTGTTTACTCATCTGAGTCACTCCTTGGGAGCTTCTTGGCTCTGACTTTCTATGTGTTCCTGTCATCACAACTCAAGAACACTGGTGATAGTCCTGATGTCAAGAACCACTGGAACTGAAGCTGAAACAGTCTTGCTTTCAGAGCAAGTGAGCAAGCAGAAACTAAAGTAGGAGTATAGATGAAGGTAAATTAATAGATGAACAGGTTTAAGAACTGAATATATATATGCAATATAATCCTATAATATTTTTTAAAACTCCCTTGAATGTTGAACTTTGTAAAGTTATTCACATTATTTTTATCTTAGAGGTATTCATCTCTGATCATCAACATAATCAATAAACTTCAAATATTGCCATTTTAAAAAATTATTCTTGGGGCCAGATTCATAGTTCAGTTGGTAGGGTGCTTTCCTTCCATGTGGCCAATTCAGTTATAATCCCCTACACCTCATATGTTCCCTTGAGCCCACCTGAGTGAGTGCAGAGCCAGGAGGACTGCTGGGTGTGGCCCAACAATAAATGAGCAAAAGTTTCTTTTTTAAAGTTATATAAAATATCTGATATTGTTATCTTTTATTGATACCTAAACACAGTAACACAAAAACATTCAACGTTTTTAATCGGTATGTAATAAGTAAAAATTATTATTTTGATCACTTGTTTTATCTTTTTGTATTATTTTATTTTCAAATTCTATGATCTTATATTTGAGGGACATAACTTATGAGTAGTGTTGGAGTACACACCCTGTTCACAGCTGCCCAGAGTCTCTGCATCTTGCCTAGAGCTATCTCTTGCAGGCAACATTGTAGATAGGGACAAGAAAATAATTTGGATCTGGGACCCTCTATGTGGCAGAGTATGTTACCATGTATTCTATTTTAGCTGGCATAAATATTTCCTCTGATTCTTCATGTATTCCCCCTGTGGGAATGGACAACTCTTACCAGTAGCTATCTGGCTGCATTGGCTCTTTTAAATAATATAGCAATAATTAAATCAGAGAGAAATGCTGTTTGCCTCCTGGCAAGCATGTCTGACTCTCCAATAAGTCTAAAGGTTAGTACCCAGAACAAGCATGAAGTAAAGATGAGGATCTTGTGAGAGTTTGAAGAAATATATACCTAGCTGTAGAATATTCACGGTCATGGTATATATTCCTTTTGTATTAATTCTGAGGTACAGTTCATCTCAGATGCCCTTCTCCCATCTCCATTTAGGGCCTGCAGGGAAGCTTCAAAGGCAAATCTTGGCAAGGGAAAATTAATATTTGACTAGCCTAGGCCAGGTAAGTTCACATGGGGAAGCAAACATGAACCTGAAAGAACTGGCCACTAAGACCTGTTGTTGTGGACTGATCAGGGCTGAGAGATATAAAATAAGATGTGTTGCTCCTCTTCTCACTCTGTAGGTTGCTCTCTCTGTTGGCTCCACTCTCTTGCTCCTTTGGATTCCTTTCTGCCTTCTTGCTGTTTGGACCTAAGCCTGTAGTTGTGGCCATCTTGGCTTGAGGATTTTAGCCCAAACACATGGTGTGGGCGCAGCTAGGAACTAAAAATCTGGGGTTCCCTGATATTGGATTGCATTTTTTTTACTGTGAGTAAAAAGCCTTTTGGACGTTTGCTAGATTCTGGAGTCTTTATCTGTCGGCCTCAGGCTGCTGATCCCCTGGAGCAAAGGGGATCCTATCCTCCTCCCTAATCACTGTGTCACTGTCTTCCCGTTCATCATCGATTTGCTTGAGCGGGCGCCAGTAACATCTCCATATGACCTGTCTCATGCAAGTAGAGCCCAAGGGCACCTGCTTGCCCCAGGAACATAAAGAGCCTCAAACCATTCCATCAGGTCATGGGAATGAGGTCTATAATTGTTACTGGTGTTTGGCATATCAAATACGACACGGGTAGCTTGCCAGGCTCTGCCGTGCGGGTAGCATACTCTTGTAGTCATCTCTAAATCCAGCATTTATTGATGTGGCCACACGTGCTGGGCTGTGATAGGCTGGTCTGCTGGGTGGAGTTCTGATGAGGGGGAAGTCCGGATGTGGAAAATGGAGGCCGTGATGGAGTGGGGGGGGTCGTCTAGCTTATTGAGAGGCTCTGCTGGGTGGCGGGCCAGGGCTAGAACCTGCCATCCCTCTTGGGTGCCTCATGAGCGGCTGGGCACAGGGAGAGTCATTAGCAGCTCTGCCCCATGTCTGTGAGTCTCTGGATCAGCATACCTGGGCCGGATTTAAAAAAGACTGCTGCAGGGTGGATCTCAATGTGCCGGGCTGTGATAGCCTGGTCTGCTGGGTGGAGTTCTGATGAGGGGGATGTCCAGATGTGGAAAATGGAGTCCCCTGTTGGAGTGGGGGTCGTCTGGCTTGTTGAGAGGCTCTGCTGGGGTGGCGGGCCAAGGTTAGAACCTTCCATCCCTCCTGGGTGCCTCATGAGCTGCTGGGCAAAGGGAGAGTCAGTAGCAGCTCTGCCCCATGTCTGCGAATGGGATTCACAATGTGTGTTTGTCATATTGTCACAATTATCCACAGCATAAGCCTTCCTTTAATGAGCCCATTTATCCAAATCCTAATTGATTGGGACTCAATCAGAAATGACAGGCAGTGGCTAGGCAGTAACAAAGTCTCTTAAACTATAAATGTTTTACTTAAGTGCCTATTTCAGAATTTGTATTTGACATTCATTAAGAAAGTGTTGTTCGATAACTTTGCTGCATAAAAAAAAAAACTTCAATCACAAGGACCTTATATTGAGAATGAAGAATGAAACCAGCACAAGTACACAGTCCAGACAAACAAGAGTGTGAACAGGAGTTAAAGGACAAGAAACTAAAATGTGGAATAAATCAAAATGTGCCTTCCTTCAGATTCCAACCAAAACCTGGTGTTCTATCATACAAAACAAGAAGACTTATGTCAGACTTATACAGGGGCCTCCTCCCTAATACTGCTGGGAAATCAGCCCAGAAGCAGAGGCAGAGGTTCCCAACAAGTGGCATATATCCTCACAGTTGAAAATCTTTGTATTTAACTGGAATATTTCAGCCATATATATTTAGTACAATTACTGAAAATGGTTTTTGTCTATTTGACTAATCTATTTGACTCATCTTCTTTTCAATTTTATTTTAATATTTCCAATGATTTGATCAGCACACTTTTATTATTTTCCTTTTATTCTCTAGCATCTTATCAGGTACTATGAAAGCAGGATGAGAATGCTATTCGGGTCTCCCAAAGAGGAATTGAAAGAGCTCTGCTTGGAATATCACGTCTCACTCAAGTGAAAGAAGGAATCTGGAGTTCCAACCTTCGTCGCTGTTCCAGAGTCAGGGACGCTGTCTCATTTGCCAAGACATCAAAAATCAGATGGGCTGGACATGTAATGCGATTTGGAGACGACGACTGGACTAGAGCCATTACCGACTGGATCCCACGGGATGTCAAAAGATCACGTGGCCGCCCACCTACAAGATGGTCAGACTTCTTCGTCAAGACCCTGAAGCGAACTGTTTGAGGCTCTTCGTATTCCTGAAGCAACCAGATGCCATTGGGCTACACTAGCACGTGATAGGGTCAAATGGAAATGTTACTGCTGCCAGCTCAAGCAAATCTGTGAATAACGGGATGTCAAGTGATCAAGTGATCAAGTGATCAAGCTTATTAGGTGTACTTCTTATAAGTAATCTGAGAGTCCAACAAACATTTAATTACATTAGAACGGAAATCACTAGGTTTATCTCATTCTATCTATTATTCTACAACATTGAAATGTTAAATTATTAGCCCCCTTTGAAGTTTAGTACTTTAGTTAACTAACATTTTAATTCTAAATTTATTATAAAACTGTCAGATTAGGTAGTATATTTATCTACATAATAGCACTTTGTACTCTATTTATTCATTCATTTGCTTCCTTATAACTGGAGCTACTTTTCTACTACATAAAAATCATTTTAGTAGTCCTTTGATGTCCTTTTATTGGCAACAAATTCTGGTTCTATTGATTTGCTGATGTCTTAATTTAATATATAAGGATTAGTGTTGTTATCTATATCATTAGGAGACTTGTATGTTATTTCAGTAATTCAAGATATTCTATTGTTTTCTATCTTCCATTGCTTTTGTTAAAAAGTTAGATGTAAACCTTCTTGTTTTTCCTTGACTTATAGGTACTTTGGTTGTGATGAGGTGAAGTAATTTTTGCATCAATACCAAAAACTTTAACACTATTGTAACAATCTAAATATAATCATTAAAAATAAAGAAACATTTAAATAAAGGTAACATTTATTTTCTCTTTGTTTTAAGATTTTCAATTTGTCTTTGATTTCCTGTAGTTTTACTCTAATATACCTAAATGTTTTGATATTTATTCTGTTTGTGGACCGTAGAGCTTTTTATGTTTGTGTTTTTTTAACCTTTCATCAGGGTGGGAAATTGTTATTCAAATATTCTTAGCTCATCTAGTTCTCTTCTATGTTTCAGACTACAATTGCATTAGTTTATGTAATCCTAATCACTTTTTACACTTTAACATATTTTCTTCTATATATCTCTTCTATGTATCTCATGAGGCAGCCCCAGAGTGTGCCCTCACCTTGTCCCCCATGTGGAGACACCCAATGATAACCAAGATGTGGAGCCTAGTATTCCATAGTGTAGATGAACCACAGTTTCTTTAGCCAGTCCTCTGTTCTCGGGCATTTAGGTTGTTTCCAGATTCTAGCTATAGTGAATAGCGCAGAGATGAATAAAGAAGTACAGATAGTGTTTCTGCTATGTGTTTTTCTGTCTCTAGGGTATATTCCCAGAAGTGCTATTGCTGGATCAAATGGGAGCTTAATATCTAGCTTTCGGAGGAATGCCCATATTGTTTTCCAAAAGGGCTGGACCAGTCGGCACTCCCACCAGCAGTGGATGAGAGTCCCTTTTTCCCCACATCCACGCCAGCACCGGTTGTTCTTGCTGTTTTGGATGTGTGCCAGTCTCTGTGGGGTGAGATGGGCTGTCAGAAAGGATGAAATTATGAAATTTACCTGCAAATGGATGGACATGGAGTCTATCATGCTGAGTGAAATTAGTCAGAAGGAAAAGGACAGATATAGAATGACTGCATTCATTAATAGGATATAGATACCAGTGTTTTAATAAATATGGGAAATGGTAATGACAGATTAAAACTCACCACTGAATATACACAAAGAGACTTAAGTGATAAACTCTAAATATCTGCAGGGCTAGCCACAATGTGTAAAATAAGAGGGAGAGAGATGCAGAGACAGAGAGAGAGAGATAGAGAGAGAAAGAGAGGAAACTGGGGTACCTGCTATTAAGGCGGGTGGGGGACGGGAGGGGAGGGGTACATTGGTGGTGGAAATGGGGCACTGGCGGAGGGATGGGTGCTGGAATACTGTATTACCAAGAACCAATTATGAACACCTTTGTAATTGCATGTTTCACGGTGGTATAATAAAAAAATTTAAAAAAAGAAAAAGATGTGGAGCCTAGCCTTGATCATGGATTCCCACCTCAAGAGCCAGGGCAAATACATTTCTGCTCTTTAGCCATTTGCAATCTCAGGTGGCACCCCTAATGGACAGCTCACCTGGCTGAATGTACAAAGAACCAGCCTCTTATTCTCTGCTCTGTAGATGAGAATGTCTTCATTTTTAGGGTGCAATTGCTCCTCATGCTTAGCAGTCAGGCCCAGTTGGGAGAGCTGCAGGTAAGAGAGTAGAAGGTACTCAACCATCTGACCCAGACCACTGAGGGATTCCCCATTTCCCACAGAGCCTCTTCCAAACCCAAGTGAGGGAAGAGAAAACTTCCCAAGACTTGCCCGTGATGGTATCTAATGCCCAATAAGGATGAAACCCCAGAGGGCACTTTGATCAATGGAGCCTTCCAGGCCTGTTTCTGTCAATGGAGGAAACCATCCATCCCAGATTAGCCTCCCAGTCTCCCCTAATTCAGATAGACCAGGCATGCTGGCCCCTGGAAAAGAGCTTTCCTCACCACTGCCCTTACCTCCACGCTCAGCCCTAGATCATTTCCGAAGCATTAAGCAGCCTTCAACTTGAGAATTCCATGGCAAGGTGACATCCATAGAAGCTGACATAATTTAGAAGACACTGCAAGGGTATAAAATCACTTTTGGAGGTGGAAAATAAATAATTCTGAGGAAGAAATTAAGTTCAAAGGCTTTTCTTTTCTGAAATGGATCAGTAGGGTTCCTCTTCCTAGCCAGAATGTTGTGAGGCACTAGTCTATTTTGGGGAGCAGTTGACAATGGGGTGTGAGATGCCATGCAGAATAAGGAGACTCCCAGCTGCAACACTGTTCTGGGAACATCTAGGGAAGCAGGGTGCAGGCTGTGGCTTGATTATATTCCTGGGTGCTCTTCCTGGTAAAAGCAAAGAGAAGAAGGGGAGTTTCATGAGGTGACTGTTCATCTAGGAAAGCTCCTTAATCTTCAATGTTGTTCATTAAATCCCAGGAGGTCAAGGGGACCCTCTTCTACCCACGTCACCCATACTTGGTCATACTGAGGAAGACGAGGCTCACTCTTTCACCTCCCAAAACTCAAATCCACATTGGTAGAGGAACTGAGAGTGTTGCTGTCTTTAAAACTCACTCAAAACTTCTTCTGGGAGTTTGGCAGTAACAGAATTTCATTCAGCCTCACCTCTGGCTCAGTATAGAGCATGCTGGGAGCAGGCATGCCAAGAGGGAATCCAGGGATGGGAGAACCACCTCCTCAGGCTGCACAAATCAAGTTTTAAGGAGCATCAACTCCCACCTCTTAACACCCCCACACCTAGATGGAACAGGAGCTGCAGGACAGGATTGAAGTCACTTTATTTGCTTGCACTGGCCCAAGCTCAATCCCAATACCACATGTGGTCCCATGATCTCATCTAGGAGTATATCCTGTGCACTATGGGTGTGACTTTAAGAAAGAAACAGAAGGAGATGTAGGCACATTTCATTCCAGAACCAGGCCCTGGTGCGAGTTTCAGGATGCTGACACTGGGAAGGGCCCGGCGCTTAAAGTATTGATCCAGGGATATCCATTCTGCACATGAAGTTACTCGTTCCTGCCCCTCCAATTCTTGAGTGATGGAGACAGCAGTTCTGTAATAACCATGAATAGAGGAATTTGCTCATCAGGTGCTCCCCAAACCTGCAGGAACCAGCACCAGGTCAAAACCTTGAAAGTGGGAGTTGGTGTGTTGTGTCCAGCACAGCCCCCACAGCCCCCCCCCCCCACCCCCCCCCAATTCCCTGCCACAAGCTTCAGTCCTAGACCATGTGGATCATACCACCCTAAAGGACACAGAAGCATAGGAAGAAAAATGACACAGGAATGTAGGATATTTTGCCTCTGTGCAATTGAGGTGCCTGCAGACTCCAGCTGAGACAGCCCCAGGACCTGCAACTGATAACCAAGCACCTGGTCTGTCGGAATCATAGCCTGACACATGAAGCCTCATGACCTCCATGAGCTTTGAATTGTCTCGGGTGAATGGGGATAGATGATGACGCTCACTTATCCGCATCATACTGAATGGGGGCATGAGTATTGCACTAGGGGTCTCACGTGTGGGGCATAATTACCCGAGAAAAGAGGGAAGGTAAGGGTTTCTAGCAGGCAAGAAACCCTGAGATGAACCACAACAGGATGTTGCCCAGTGGAGGTGAGGAAGAAACAATGATACTGTCTTGTATCACTTGTCTTCCCATTGTTCATCGATTTGCTCTAGCAGGCACCAGTAACATCTCCATACATCCATACTTGCTAGTGTAGCCCAAGGACATCTGCTTGCTCCAGGAACATGAAGAGCCTCAAGCCACTCCTTCAGGTCATGGGAATGAGGTTTATAATTGATACTGATTTTTTGGCATATCAAATAAGACATGGGTAACTTGTCAGGCTCTATCTTGTGGGTGGTAAGCTCTCGGCCCCATGTATTGAGCTGCTAATGGCTCTCCCTGTGCTCAGCTGATCCTGAGGTGCCCAGGAGGGAAGGCGGGTTCTAGCCTGGTCTGTCATCCAAATAGAGCCTCACAAGAAGCCAGGGAACCCCCCACATCATGAATGCAGTAATTTTCAACATCCAGACTCCACAGTTCATCAGAGCTCCATCCAAGAGAAAAGCCAATCTCAAACCCTGCTTGTCGGAGTCCCACCCTACAGTGAAGCCTATTTCAAGCCCGGGTTTGCTGCCTGATCCAGAGACTCAGATACACAGGGCAGAGCTCCGATACTCAGGGAGATTCAGAGGAAAGAAGGATCTGGGGAGTCCACACAGCACCAACTCCAAGAGAGAAGAAGAGCAGGATGTCTTGAGGGAATGAGAGCTCAGCTGTTTGCCCCCTATGCCCATGGCACTATCCACAGCCAATCCTGTTCCAAGATCAGTGGCACTCCCTGAGGTGTGGAGAAAAGGACCGAGCTTTTTGTTTAGTTCCCCTGAATGTGCATTAAGGAAGCAATTTGGGAGGCAAGAGGTTAGGGAGACTCACTCAGGTGACAAAAACAGTCCTGGTCTGAACTCCGTTCAATCATCTGCCTGTGTGAGTCTCTAATTCTGCAATTAAAACTTTGACCAAAAACACCAGTGGTCTGAAATGATACCCGAGAGAGTAGAGATACCAAAATTAATTAGGTGTTATTAGCAGAACTGGATAATTGATTTGGAGGTGCTAAGAGGGGGACCAAGTCCAGTGGTGCCAAAGCATGCCAGAGAGGATGCTGGAGGAAAAAGGAGGAGCAGAAAGGATGGAGGGGCCTGAGAAGGCAAGACCTGAATGTCAGCATCAGGTTCAGGACAGGAGGCTATACTGAGGAGCAGATGAGAAAAGGGTGTAGAACAGTGTTTCAAACACATTTCCTATGAAACAATGCCTAGAACCTCAGTCTCCTCTACCACACAGTTGGGGCAAGAGAGAAGAGAGAACTAGGAAAGAGAAGAGGGAGGAGAGGAAGAGAGAGAGGAGAGGCAAAGAGAGAGAGGAAGTCAAGAAAGAGGGGAGAGGATAAAGAAGGAGAGAAGGGAGGGGAGGGACTGAGGGAGGAGATGGAGAGAAAAAAGGGAGAAGAAAAAACAGGAGAGGGTGAGGGAACGGAGAGAGACAGAGAAACTGAAGGAAGAAAGAGAGTGAGGGAGGAAGGCAATTGAGTTCATGACTGAAAAAATATATTCTAGAAAGTTTGGGAAGAATCACTTAGGAAGGCTGCACACCCTGTCCCCAAGAAATGTGACTGACCCTGTGGTGGGTGGGGTAGGGGAATTAGGATAATCAGCAGAAACAGAGTCAGCAGGGACTTCCCCGTGGTTCTTGCTGCAGCCCTGTCTCCAGCTTCTTCTGATGCAAGAAGAGAAGTGAGTGCAGGCGAGTCTGGCATAGCTGATAAAGATGGATGGAAAGGGGGGAAGACAAAGACATAGCTGCATTGTGTCAGCTCCAACTTGCCAACTCAAAACAAACTCATCAATTCTCTGCCAGCTTGGGCTGAAATGGGCTGAGTGCAAAAACACTGGCATGATCTGTTCTGTGCAACAAGAGACTTGGGAGACACACATTGGTATTGTTCCTACTGCTCCTAGAATACAGGACCACAAAGGTGCGGAACAATGGTTGCCAAAGGACACACGCTGCAGACAGCAGAGCCAGGCCCAGAGAAGTGCCCAGAGGCTGCAGCCTTTGGTTGGCTGATTTAGGGCCCCACCTGGGGGCACTTGGGCATTATTCCTGGCTCTGTACACAGAGAGTTACTCCAAACCATGCTCTGGGAACCATGCAGTGCTGGGAATCCAACCCAGGAATCCCACAAGCTAAGCATGGACTCAAAATCCTTTGAGATGGCCCAACCCCATTCCCAGCTGTCTGCCAGCCAAGGACAAAGATGTGAGTTCATTTCTCTCAGGGACTCCCACAGTCTCTGTCTCCTTGGGGCTTGTCATAGCTTTTAGACAGAGGCTTCTGTGAGAGGGGTAAGAAGCCAGTGTTGGGAGTAATCATACCCCTAAGTGGTCATACTCTCCCAGAACAGGCTCCTTCTTACCCAGTGCACCCCACTCTCTCCTTACTCTCTGCATTCTGCTCATTGGAGGCCCCTGTCCAAGGATACAAAGCCCCTGGAGGCCACACCTCACCCTAGGAGTCACTTTTCCTCATCTGCATGCTTCAGCGCTGTGGCAGTTTGTGGCACCATCCTCTGTTCTCCAAGATTCCCAATCTGTGTCAAAAAATATTCCACTACATCACACAAACCCCAAATGTCACTTCCTAGTTCCAGTGTTCCTTCCATGCTTCTTTCCTAACACCAGTGAAGTAATAGTTATCTGAAGGACCCAATCAAACATTCCTGAGCCACACTCTTGGCTCAGAGCTTCAGCCTGATCCACCCTCACATCTACCAGTAGCTCAGCCCCAGACAGGCTGAACCACATTCTGCTCCCCTGCACACAGCCTCCATCAAGAAACCCCATTTCATGTTGCCAAGATTTTATCTCCATCTTCCTCAACCAACCCTCACTTACCCTTCCACTTGGAGGAACTATCTCTCCTCTTCCCAGAAGCTTCCTCTGAAGAATCATCCCAAAGTTTTATACAAGAGGCTCTTTCTCTCCTCTAAACCTACAAAACTCAGATCAAGAAACAGATTGACATTTTGAGAGATAAGAGTGAAGGCCCCAGTTTATTGATGCATGCGGATAGGGCCCTTTTTGACCTCTCCCCAAAAAGGGTCAACTGCCCAAAACAGTTCCCTTGAGTTTGGTTCCAGAAAAATGTTCCAAGGAAACATTTTTCATTCAACATCTACAATGGTTGCTAACATATCCAATAATTGGTACAATCAGTGATTAAAACAGTTTCTTTCACATTCCACACAGACATTTACCTACTGTTTCTGCTTCCCATTCTTCTTAATGCAACCTGATCAGATTTGCTCCTTGTTCAGTTCTTGTCATACCTTTGTGATTTACAACCATCTTTGTTCAGATCCCAGAATGGGTTTCTCCAAGGTCCTGCCCCTATTTTTCCCACTTCTAAACCATGTCACCATCACTTACTCTGAGTCTTTGGAGGGCAGGGTAGGAATCTGATGCTAGAGTCTGCAACAAGTATGCAATTAATATTGAGCAAGTGAATGAAGGAGGATGGCAGCCGAAAGAGAACCAGATCAATTTAAGTTTCAAGTTGCAAATTTTAGCAAGGAGAAGTGGTCTTCTGGGGTTACTATGGGGATCTCTGATGGAAAATGTACAAAATTCATGGTATGTGAACATGCTGGGGGGTGAGACTAAGTGGGTCCAAGCAAATGTATAGACACAAGCATTTCCCAGGGCGGTTCCACTCAACTCCAGATTTAAATATGAGAAAGGAAGAAGGTAAGTGCCACTGCCCTGGAGCCTACTCCCACAGGGCTCAGCAGATCTCTTACTTAAGAGAACTCCAGGGAAAATTCAACAGTCAGGGAGACTGAGGCAGTCCGGGGAAAGGGATGAATGTGAGAACTGACAAATGCCTATGAACTCCCAGTCCTGGGTCCTTCCTCTTAGAGACAGCAGTCATTGACAATAGATTTCAGGTTGAGGGTTGGGCCTAGGTCTAATGTGATACCAGGATTGATGCCTGGTTTACCCCATTTGATGGTTTCTATGTCTGGAAATCATGGAGCTGCACCATAATCATGACAGACCCCAGAGGAGGAAACTCAGGGCCTCACTTAGACATAGACAAAGGCAGCACTAATTGACAAACCACCAAAAGATGGATTAGAGCATTATTACTGAGTCAAATAATCTGTAGGAGTCAGGCAGTAACCATCTTTTTTAAAGACTAAGATGATACACAGATACGAAGAGTCGAGATTCTAGAACCTCTAATAGGATGTGCTCATTGAAAATAACATTGTGTGCGTTATCCTTGTTAGTAGATTTTGGGGTTTTGTACCAGACAGAGCAGGAGCAGCACTGAATCGAAGGTCTAAGACCCCAAAACCTCAGTGGCTGTGATGCCTTCAAGATCTCACCTCTTTTAGCCCCAGTTTCTTTTCATTTCATTGTCTGTTTTGGAGCCACACCTGGCACTGTTCAGGGCTTGCTCCTAGCTCTGACTCAGAGATCATTTCTGGAAGTGATTAGCAGACCTCATGCAGTGCCAGGGATTGAACCCTGATTGGCCACATGTACCTCATCCCCTATACTATCTCATTACTTCTCATTAACACAGAAAAGTATTTTTTTCTGAGCTAAGTTTGACCTCATTGTGAAAGGAAAGCCATGAGACAGTTCCTGGCAGAAAATAGCACAGGGAGTATGTGCCTGGCCTAGCCCTGACCCCCCAGGAGCTCACATTCCCTGAGCACCACTGCAGTCTTAAAATTCCCCCAGCAGCACTTAGGTGGCCCAGGTGACACCAGCACTATAGTATATCCACATCCTTGGTCCTTTATGCTGAGCAGAGAGCCCACTTGGTGATGAATCACCTGTACGGCACCCCAACTTTTCCATCATTTCTCAAGAGATTCCCCCAAATTAAACTAAACTAGAATAAATATTTTCTAATTTTGACAATGATTTTTTGTTCAGTTTTGGTTTGGGGGCTATATACAGCAGTGCTCGGGAGCTACTCCTTGCTAGGTGCTCTAGGGACTATGCAGTGCTGGGATCAAACCCAGGCCTCCCATTTGCAATGCATGTGCCCAACCCTTTGAAATATCTTCCTGGCCTGACCATGATCTTCCAAAGGCAAAAGTTATTCTGTAATAAAACACCTTTTTTTACTTCAGATCATAAAGACCGCTCCTTTGGCATTTGATAAAACATAAGTGAGAGTTTAGGTATATCTGGATTGGTGATTGCAGCTGAAGCTGAGGCTCTGTGATATCTCCTCTTATCCTGCTAAAACAGCTCCATAAAAGAGACCTTGGTCAGTCTTCACCATCGTTTTTTGTCTGACCCCCCCAGCAACCCCTAAATCCAGGTGTTCTTCATGGTTCTTGCATATCTGTGGGGAAGTTTAACATGAGAACCATTTCACAGTATTCATAAAACATGTTCTGTGAAAATGGAAAGAAACTGAAATTGGGGTGTGGGGATGGAGTCAGACGCAATAGACAGAGATAAAGTTTGTGATGATGTCACCTCTGATCTGACAAAATCACCCCAGAAGATTTAGCTTCAAAGTTCCAGGTCTTTTTGAAGTTCAGAGAACTTCTGCCTCAGTATCTCAGCATTCAGTGTTATAGGAAAATCTGCTCAGCAAACTCCAAGTACACATTCCACAAGCTTTTCAAAAGGCCCCAAACTTGATTGTCAACAGAATCATCACTATCATTGCCAGACCCTGGACTTGTACCCTACATGGGTACATGGGTTCCCCCTTTACCTTCCATTGAGTCTGATCCCCTTTAGGACATTAAAAATAGTGGTGTCTGAGACAACCTCTCTGGGCTTGCAGAGATAAAAGAGGGTAAAGCGAATATGAGAGGGGGAAATGCAGTCAAATACAGTTACTGCAGGCTGAGAAGCCTGGATTGAGTGAGACCATGAGAAAGGTCTTGGAGAGTTAGGGTGCAGGGGGAAAATGGAAATGCAGAGAGATGAGCAAACCCAAACCCCTTTAGAAGTAGCTGCCTAAATGTGGGCCAGTGGAGCTCCTTGGAGAAAGGAAATTCCCACCAAGGTCACATGAAGTTCTAAAACTAAGAGACAAGCCAGAACTCAGAAATATTCATTCACTTCAAGTTCCTAAAAGTGTCCACTGAATATCATGTTGGTTTATCACCATGTCACTTTAGATCCATCTGATTGCAGAGCAAATGGTTTTCATATTTTCCATATTGGGTAATCATCTCCACCTCCATAAGAAACTATGTAAACTTCAACTTTCCTTTTGAGCCTCCATAAGACAACTGGACACCATCCAACTTCATCCATTTGTCTGCCCCTCTTGAACCCTGTCTCTTCCACTCAACTGCATCACCCCTGCTCACCACACCCCCAGGAAGTTGGTATTTCCTTTAACTCCCAGGAGTTCTAGCTAATGGGCATGACTTTCTCACCTGCTATTGTGTCTTCCTCTGTTGGATGACAGGCTTAGCTAGCTTGGGAGCTTTGCTGTTTAATCCACTCACAGCTTAATCTATTTACATGTTTTTAAGCCAAGGTTCATACTAATAAGATCTATCTTCTATAGAGACTGATGGAGGGTGTGGCAGTTACAGAAGTCACCTTGACTCTGAAT
>JAJIBD010014946.1:0-16188 GCA_021461705.1 Cryptotis parvus
ACCCCATCATACACATAGACTCTTAACTGGAAGAAATTCAGGGAATATTTCTGGGAAATATATTTTAGCAAAACAGACACATTAAAACTAATTCATGATTCTGCTTATAAAAGCGAGACAGAAATACAAACTGCTTACTAAACTATGGGCACATGTGTGATGTAATTTTCAATTACAATTCTCAACGTTATATCCCTAGGAAACTTCTCTTTCCCTCTGTGGACCTCAAAATTTTTATGTGCCTGTCTACACTGTTGATTATTATTATTTTTTGACTGAAGTCATTTCAACCTAGGATTTTTCGTACCTAACCTCAGGTGTTTTGTGAATTCAAATTTGTTCAGTAATTATTTGCTTCATGAAGGCCAATTTTAATAAAATACCTTAGTCTTACAAATATCAAAAAAATCTTCCTTCAGGTCTAGAACTGTTGGTTTACGTATTTTGATGGATTCTCATTAGAAGCATAAATGTTTAGGAGTATGAGTTCTTCCTAGTGTACCTGTCTCTTGATAATGAAAAAATGACTATCCATGTCCCTTATAATTTTACTTGAGGTCTATACTGGTTCATATAGACATAGTCACCCTGTTTTCTGTTTTTATTTTTATTTTAATCCCAGCTTTTTAAGGGAGTCTTTTCTTTTAATAGAAATATTGTTTTCCTGAAATGGGTACAAGCCTGTGCTTGCCACAACTGTTCAAATGCTGACTCTTGTAGGCAAGCAGAAAATCTACCTTCTTCCTTCAGCCTCTTCACTTTAAATATTTCACACTCTCCATGAAATCCATCTTGACGAGAAACAAGAGTCAGATTGGGTTCTGTAGATGCCCATGTGCCAGTCCTCTCAGCACTTTATCATTAGCAGTTTTTGTCCTTATTGTTCATAAACTACTTGCGTTTCACTGATAACTAATTTGCTGAATTGCTGTAAACTAGCATATGAGCACTGTCTCATGAGAATGGAAACCTGCTGAGACATCTGGGAGGAATAAGCAAGGCTAGAGGCTTATATCTTCATTATGATTGCCTACAGTATTTATGACTTGTAACTCTTAGATTTTTACATTTTGACATACCTGAGAACAGAGAAATTTTTGAATAGTAGTATTTTATAACAGTATAACCCCTTAGCTTCAAAATAGACATTTTGCTGCCCTATACTCACCATTTGGTGTTGAATGGTGAGTATAGGGCAGCAAAATGTCTATTTTCTAATAGACAGAATTTTTTAATTGTACCACTATGACACATACAATTACAAACATGTTCATGATTGGGTTTCTGTCATACATTGTTCCAGTACCCATCCCTCCACCAATGCCCTGTTCTCACCAGAAATTTTTAAGAAACTTAGTTTACTTCTGGGGGACAGGAGGATTATGATTAGGAACCAAATCCTAACAACTATAGAACGGAAGCCGAGAAACTAGATGTTTAAACCACAGTAACCAAAAGGCACCATCTTGGTGACGTCTCACAATCCTAATGAGAGATGCTATATTTTTAAAGTGCCAGTTGCCATAGTAACATAGTAGCACAGATATCATCTTGGTGTCCTCATCAAACCTGGCTGGGGGAAGATGTATTGAATCTCTCTTTGTGGGAACAGACACAAGGGCCAATCTCTAAGGTGAGCTCCACCTACTAAAAGCTAATAGCTGAGCTAATGAGGGACTGACAAACAATTTCTTAATCCCAGCAAGACAAAAAAGCTGGCGTTTCCCAGTCCACCTCTAAGTGCTAGCCAACATTTTGACTCCTTACAGTCAAAATGAACCTGTGGCCCTTCCTTACAAAGTATGGTCAGTTAGAAGGGAGCCTCCATTAATTGCTCTGAGAACAGATTATTCAGTGTATGCTTAGGACAGGCTCAAACAGATGAAGAGAAAAATTTGAAATAAATGTCCCTGGTGGTGGAGGGCTTCGGGTTGACTAGTAGAAACTCACTACATTCTAGAAACTCAGAAAGTGAATGCAAGAACAGAAATCAGCCAGATTCACACATAACAGCCCAGAAAAAAAGGTCATGACTTTATCAACACTACACCCATATGGACTGTAGTGGTCAATATAATTAGTGCTAACTAAGGGAACAGGCATGGGGATGGGGGGTGTTGTCAGGGGCGCCGCCGGGGTCTGCGACAGTGCCGGGAAGCGAAGTTCCCTTTTACTTCGAAGCCGGTGGGGAATGCATGAAGACTCAGGAATCTGATGCAGTTTTAAAAGGCTTTAGTTATCACAGGTTCAGACCAACAGTAGAAAAAAGCCCTATGCTTAGGATTCCGAGCTAAAACCCCAGCCACGTGTAGGCCAAGATGGCGGCCCTGCAAAAAAGGAGACAAAGACAAGACTCCCAAAAAGAGTGTGAGCCCAAAAAAGAGAAAGCCCAAAAAAGAGAGAGAAGAGAGAGAGAGAGAGAGAGAGAGAGAGAGAGAGAGAGAGAGAGAGAGAGAGGAAGCAGCCTATACCCCTGCAACTTAGACCTCCCACTATTATGGAAAGCAGGCAGGGTCAAATGCCCTCAGGTAATTTCTCCCAGCACCTCACCTAAGCCCTATTATATGCTAATGTTTTGAGCCAAGATCTGCCTGGAAATGCCTTTATAGGGTAGAGAAGGGGTTTTCTGAGATGGCATGTCTCTGTACCAAAGACTAATACTAATGCCAGTTAAGTATTTCTCCAAGCCTTCACAAGAGTCTCGTCTACTTCATAGCAGTTTTGTATTTTAGTTGCCTTTGAGTTATCAGGGAGCCATGCTTGCTTGCTCGGAGGCAAACAGCATTTCTCTCTGGTCTAATTACTTAGAGATCCAACGTAGCCAAGCAAATATGCTGGTAAGATCTAGCTAGTCCCACGACGATTGTGGTAGCATGAGAGAATATTTATACCAGCCAGTATAGATAGAATACATGGTCAGATAAACTGCCACATTTAGACTGCCCCCCTATCTACGAAGTGACCTGCAGGAGGCAATCCAGGGCAGACGAAGAGGCTCTTAGAGGAGTCCTGCAACAGGGGGTGGGTGGAAATGAGGGTCTTTGGTGATGGGATTCGTGTTAAATGGTAAATCTTTCTAACAACTGTATTGTGAAAACTTTGCACTTTGTAAATCACAGTGTTTGAATAAAAAAAATAAAGCAGCAGCTATTGTGAAATAATAATTAAAAAAGGGTGTGCACTCTGACTGAGATCCAGTTTTTTTCTAAAGCCCATTGTTTCCCTAACCACACCCAGGCCTATGACACCACAGCAGGGTGACCTGGGGGCTGAAAGACACTGATAACCTTAAACCCCAGGCTGCCACTTAGGCCCCTCTCGGTTGTGGTATACAAGCTTCACAGGGTATCCTGGAACATAGGTGACCGATCAGGTCACTGCGTGCACTTAGGACTGTACAACCCTGGTTGCAATCACAGCCTGCTCTAACTTGGTGCATAGATACACCCAGTGAACTGGCCATCTTGAACCTTGAGTTAAGTCCCAATCTTATTAAACGTGATATGCCAGTGCTCTGGACACTTTTGAACTCAAATTCCTGCCACTGCCCAAATCTACCCAAATTTCATGCATGGTTGTCCTGTTCCAGACACCCGCAGTTCTGAACATTTAGTGTTAGTCCAGTCACACTAAAATGTGATCCCACAAGTCTTCTTAAACACTTGTAACTTCATGCTAGAGGACACTACCCAGGCCGCCTGACCTTGGCAGTGTACTTGCCAGCAGCTCACAGACAGAAGTCTCCAGAGAACTATTCAAGACTGCTTGGTGCTGCAGCTGCTCTGCCCCAGTTGCTGCCCAGGCCTGCTTGACTCAGACACGACAGTCTCTGCCAGGCACTAGCAACTGCACCCAAGCCAACAAGACCACTTGTAGCTGCTGTAGGGCACACATGACTGAAAATTCCTGGAGGCCATCCAGGTCCACTGAAACTCAAATCCATGCCTGTCCCTGGAATTTGCCATCAAGAACCCATAGTCCCCATCCAGGCTTGCTTTAACACAAACCTATACCCCTAGCCCTACAACAGCAGTAAACATGATAAAGCATTAACGGATTTTATCCACATGGACAGATTAAAAAAAAGCTAGGAAGAACCTTAAGGTGTAAGAGTTTTCTATATTTCTTGATGAAGGCTTCAAAGAATCAATCAAAATGAAACTCCCAAAAATAAAGAAATCAATGGATGATAATTACAGTAAGGGTGGGGAAATATGAGAAAATATTATAACCATACTAAAAATACAACAGAAGGGCTCAATAGCAGAATAACAGAATTCAAGGATGAAATCAGTGACCTCAACATAATTGAAGGGGAAACCATGAAAAAAAGAATAGAAAAATTAAGAAGTAATTCATAACATGAAAACATAAAATCCACGGAACAGAGTGAAGAGTAACAATATTCTTACTCTAGGGGTTCCAGAAGGAAAAGAAAAGAGAAAAAAAGGCTAGAACTTTTATTTTTTTATATTTTATTATACTACTGTGAGATATACAATTACAAAAATGTTCATAAGATGTTCATATTTGGGTTTCGGTCATAGAGTGTTCCAGCACCCATCCCTCCACCAGTGCCCATCTCCCACCACCAATGTCCCCGATTCCCTCCCCCTCCCCTAGCCTGCCTCTATGACAGGTTCTTTATTCCTTTCTCTTTCTTCTCTCTCTCTTTCTCTTTTTCTTCCCTTCCACATTGTGGATTACAATACATACATTAAGAGGCTGCCATGTGTATCTTTTGCCTGTATTTCATGCTCAGTTCTGGGATGGTATTAGCACTTTCGACAATTATTAGCACACTGTTCCATTTCCTGTCTTACCTAGCCTCTGACTATCACAAGTTTGTGATAATTTCCACCTTTGACAAGACGTCCTGATCCATGTTTCACCTGACCTTGGATCCTTGGATATTGGTATCATAATATGTACATATATATTTATGCCCTGCAGATAAATGCAGTCATTCTGTATCTGTCTCTCTCTCCTTCTTGCTAATTTCGCTCAACATAATCTTCTCCATGTCCATCCATTTATAGGCAAATTTTATAACTTCATTTTTCCTAACAGCTGCATAGTATTCCATTGTGTAGATGTACCAAAGCTTCTTTATCCAGCCCGATTCTCGGGCACTCTGATTGTTTCCAGATTCTGACTATTGTAAATAATGCTGCCATGAACGTAAAAGTAGGGATGGTATTTCCGCTGCATATCTTTGGCTTCCCAGGGTATATTCCCAGGAGTGGTATGGCTGGGTCAAATGGGAGTAGAACTTTTATTTTAAGAAAATACAGGTACTCAGTTCTAGGGAAGCTCAAAGTCGCAAACATTAGATGCAAACAGACTCATATCAAGACACGTAGTTAAAATTACAAAAAGTCAAAGATATAAAATCCTAAAACAGCAAGGGGGCCGGAGCGAGAGCCCAGCGGGTAGGGCGTTTGCCTTTGCACGCGGCCGGCCTATGCCGGCCCGGGTTCGATTCCCGGCATCCCATATGGTTCCCTGAGCACCACCGGGAGTAATTCCTGAGTGCAGAGCCAGGAGTAACCCCTGAGCGTCACGGGTATGACCCAAAAAAAAGCAAAAAAAAAAAAAAAGAACTAAAACAGCAAGAACTTTTAAAAAAAGAAAATAAAAGATGCAAAGAAAAAAAAAGAAAAAAATCAAGTCCCCATGACATTGACCTCCGTGGTATATTTAGAAATTTGGTTCCAGTAACAAGGAAACAAAAGTTAAAAAAAAAAAAAGCTGTTTTTTCATCTATATAGTTTAATATAATTGGATTGCATCAAGTTTCATGAGAAAAACTACTACTTAAACAAAAAGTTATCCAGGGTCAGTCAGAGTAGTAATACAGTGGGTAGGGTATTTGCCTTGCATGTGACTGACCCAGGTTCAATCTCCAGCACTCCAAAAACAAAGAAGAAAACACCACCAACAAAAAGATATCTATGAAATGGGATAAAATCTCTGTGCACCTAACATTTAAAGCAACAACTACCATTGAAAAAATGGGAAGAAGATAGAAGAGACACAAGCCAAATAGAAAAATTCATGGGTACACCAATCTTCTGTTTGAAAACTCTAGGACACCCTTGGGAGGAGAGGAGAGCAGGCAGAGTCCCAAGCAGTGGAAGAACCAGCATCCACGTGAGTACTCCACAGCTGGGTCATGCCAATGGTCCCACACCACTGCTTCACTACCAATCTCTTTAGAAACTCCAAGCTGACATAAACACCCATTTTCTGTCTGAAAACTCTGCAGTCTTCTTGGAGTTGGGTCAGGGAGCCTCTGCCCTGGCCCGTACAGAAGGCACACTGCCTTGCCCCGTACTTCCAAAGCAGCCACACCCACATCCCACAGCTTCTGTCGTGTAAACTTATGGGCCAAGTTCTACAGATCCTGGAGCTCCTGGAGCAAGCAGCACAATGCCTTCAAGTTCAGCAATACAAACAGCCCAGTAGGAGCATATCAAAATTAAGAGGAAAGCAACATAGAAGTTAGCTAAGCTCATCAAACAAAATCATTTTCACAGAAAGTTCAACTATCAACAACAGCTTAGTAAACCCTCAGGCAAGGACTTAATGAATTCATGGTGAGATACAATAATTTTCACCAAATATTTTTACTTAAGTATTTTTTGATCATTCTATTAACCATTTAATTGTAATAAGCAATATAAAATGAATTATTGTGTGCCTGTAAAGATGGCAGACTTGGGGAATACCAGTGATGGGATTGATGTTGACACATTGAATGCTGTTACAACTTTATTGTTAACAACATTGTAAACCATGGTGTGAAATAAAGTTTTAAAAAAATATTGAATCTTTTTCAAAACAAAATATGGGAAGAAAAGCTGAACATTTCTCCAGAGCAGACCCACAGATTACCAATAAGCATATGAAAAAAAATATTATCACTAATTATTGGTAAATAAAAATCAAAGCAATAGATGTTAGCTCAAACATGAAATTGGCCTATATCAAAGAAGGCCCAAAACAACCAGTACTGGGGGAATGTGGGAAAAGGAATTTCCACCACTACTGTTGGGAATGTAAGTTGTGTTTCAGCTCTATTAAAAACAATTTACAGGGGCCAGAGTAATAGTACAGTGACTAGAGCATTTGCCTTGAATGTGGCCAACCCAGGTTCAATCCTTGGTATCCCATATGGTCCCCAAGCACCACCAGGAGTAATTCCAGAGTGATGAACCAGGAGTAACCCCTGATTATCCCCAGGGATGGCCAAAAAAACAACAACAACAAAAAAGTAAATAAAAACATTTTATAATAGTTAAGCTCGGAAACAACACAAGTGGAACACAAACACGGAAGAAGATATGGTACCTAAACACAACGATATCTCACTCAGTTCCCAGTTCTAATGATCATATCTCAGGTTTTGCTAGCATTGTATCTCCCACAGTTTTCAACATAATGAGAACCGGCTGCATTTGTGTGGGTTCAATCAGTAAATTTAAGTCTTTGAATTTGGGTTTACCTTCTGAAATATGAAAAGAAAGCATCCTAAACAATATGCATATTATATCCTTTCTATCCAATAAGGTCAGTCTTATGGGCAACTTTTAAAATCCAAAATCAATTTTATGAAGGGGACAGTCTGGTAAAGAGAAGGTGGGCTGGAAGAATATTAATATGAGTAGAACTCCTACAGCATATGAATACTTGAAGCTCTGCAGCTTTCTCATCATAACACCTGTCACAGAAACCCAGTAGAGACTTTTTTCGGAAGCCAGTTTGTGTGAGTATAATATTTTATATGATTTTTAAAAGATGTTACTACTATTCTGGGAAAATATTCAATAATAAAGCTTACAGTTGCTCATGCATTACCTGCCGTGTCTGCAATTTCACATGATTGAATAATTATTGACATTAATACTGGCTATTGGAGGAAATTAAAGCCAGAAGACAAAACAAGCTTCTTTGGTGAAAAACATCAGTCCATCCAAGAAGCGCCTTCAGGTTCAAATCATCAGAGGACTGGGAAACTAATATCTGCACAATTCCAGTTCTGTAGAAAGTTTTTATATAGGGCCCAACATAATATTTGTCCTACTAATTCTTTTTTAATGTATTTCTTATTCTTACAGTCTAATGACCCTTTTTGAACAATAAAGTTAACCTTTATGATATCGTTACACAAAGTGACTGCATCCCACCACAACATGCCCGGAAGCCTCTAGTAATATCCTCACGCTACTTTTATTCCTCCTCACCATTCACCTTTTCCCCTCTCCCCACTGCTTTATAGTCTGAGTTTTGTAATCCAAGACCAAGGGTTTGTTGTTGATCAATGCTATCTATTTCCTTGTTTTGTCTCTCAACCACAAACCAGTAAGATCATCTGGCATTTATCTTTATCTCTCCAACTTCTTTCGTGTAACATGATACCCTCTGGTTCCTTCCAATGTGCAGCAAAGAGTATGATTGATTGATTGATTGATTGATTGATTGATTGATTGATTGATTGATTTTGCTTTTTTGGGTCACACCCGGAGATGCACAGAGGTTACTCCTGGCTCTTCGCTCAGGAATAACTCCTGGTAGTGCTCAGGGGACCATATGGGATGCCGAGGATTGAACCCGGTAGGCCACGTGCAAGGCAAACACCCTACCCACTGTGCTATCGCTTGATTTTTGTCTTTTCTTTTAACTGCATAACACAGCATTGTGTATATATGACAATGTTTGTTTGCTTGTTTTCTGGCCGCACTGACAGTGTCCCTGGCTTGCTCCTGACTCTATAATCAGCAAACATTACTGTCAGGGTTCAGGGAACCATATGTGGTACTAGGGATTGAACCCAAGTCGGTGACCTGCACGACCCACTGTTCTATCACTCTAACCCAACCACAACTTCTTTATCCACTGATCTAGTGTTGGGCATTTGGGTTGTTTCTATCCTAGCTACTGCACTAAACGCTGTACCAATAATAGAGGTGTTCATAACTCTTTGAAATAACGTTTTTGTGTGTGTGGGGGTAGATTGTGAAAAGCAGAATATCCAGAGTCTGGGGAAATTCCATACTGTTTTGCAAAGTGGCTGATGTGAACAGCATTCCCCTCCATCAGTGAATGAGTGTTCCATGGTCACCGCATCCCCACCCACGCTGATTCGAGACTTTTTCGCACATGCAACTCTCACCGGTGTGAGATGTCTAATATCTCCTGACTTTTGTTTTACTCAGATCCACTGGGTTCAGACCCATTTCTTTCTATTGTTCTGCAGTGCATTAATAGTGCATTAGTCTCTGAAAGATTATTTTGTTGACTGCCTTTTATAATGGTAACTCTGCTCAGGGTGACTTTATACTTTGGTGTGCTTTGCTCTTGTTTTGTCTTACCTTATTTCTTCTTTCTGTGATCACCACTTTCTACGTGCAAATGTTGTAGTTACCTGCTCTCAACCTTCCAGGAGACATATCACCGCAGCCTAGAATGGCTGTGGTGGAAGGCCAACTCAAGCACAGAATGAGGGACTATTTAAAATCTAAGTTCTAAGTTAAACAGGCCCTGCCAATCAGCTTGCTCTCTTTCCTCCTTTCCTCTACAGGGATTCTATTTTGTCAGACCACTGTTTCAAGCTGAGATCAGAGCTCTTCCATACTCCTTTAATGTTCAGGGCAGGCCCACCTCACCTTTGCTTTTCTCCAGTGATCTGATCCTGGTGCTTCTCCACATGTGGGCCTTTTGGTTTTCGTTCCCTGCAGGAGCTGTTCTCGTAACTACACCTATTTCTGGACTTACAACCCAGCAGGCCTTTGCTGCAGTCCCGACTTACTGCTGAGTGTTTCCATTTCTGGCCTATGGAAATGATGATTTATTGTTGGGGTTTTTTCCATAGCTGTGTCTTTGAAGTTTGGAGCAGAGGAGAACATTTCTTTTAAGGATACACTACAGAACCATTTGATGGTGAGGCATACAGCTAAATAGGAAAGGACCCCCCCATGGCAATGGAATTCCTGGGAAGTAATAAAACCAACAGCCCTAAGTCTGTCAAGACCCACTTTGTGGACACAAAAACTAAGGCCTGATACAACCTTTACCTGGAACTGGCACAGACCCAGAGAAAGCTGGACTCCCCCACCCAAGATCAGGGATATTGCCTTATCCCTGGTGCTCAGATGCTGAACCAGAGTTTAAGCCCTATCTAAGGTTCTGCTTCCTTTACATTCTATTGCCCATTTTCAAGAGCCATGTCCAAGCACTCTAAGTCCCCCCCCCTTCTTTTTTCCCATCACCTCAACTGCCTGATCTGCTCTATTTCTCTTTGGCATGTGTGTTTGTTTGTTTGAAGGTCCTTGGTACTGTTTATGCTGAAAACACTATTGCAGGTTTTTACTTTAAAACTAATAATCCCACTTCCTAGGTTAAATTTCTTTTTGTATTCATCTTTGTACCAGCTGGAGAATTATTCCATTGTTTTATTTCTGAGCTGGAGTAACCCATGGTGACAGTTCTCAGATCTTTGATGATGTAAAAAAAGTTTGCCTTTGATCTCTCTCATCAGTCTTCTAACTTTATTTCAGGCTAACAGCAATATTGCATTCTCTACCTTCTTTTCCTCAGCAGCAAAACCTAACTCCTTTTTGCCTGTGTTCCATTTTCATTTCTCCCTAAGGAATCCCTATTTATCTCAGGTGGAAACTCCATCTGTTTCTACCTAACATAATTTCTAAAACATGTAATCTTATACGTTAGTTTAATAGATGTTTCCCTTGCATTGCATTCTTTGTCCCCTTGATCTCAAGGTAAAACTAGATTAACAAAAAATTATTAATTCACCATGAGATAGACAAAAAAAAGCGTTCATTATTTAGTTTCAGTCATACAGTGTTGCAGTACCCATCCCTCCACAAGGGCACATTTTCCACGACTAATGTCCCCTGCTGCCTGCCTCTATGGCAGACACTTTGCTTCTGCTTCTTCTTCTTCTTCTTCTTCTTCTTCTTCTTCTTCTTCTTCTTCTTCTTCTTCTTCTTCTTCTTCTTCCTCTTCTTCTTCTTCTTCTTCTTCTTCTTCTCCTTTCCTCTTCCTCTTCCTCCTTCCCTTCCTCTTCTTCCTCTTCCTCTTCTTCTTCTTCTTCTCTCCTTCTTCTTCTTCCTCTCCTCCTTCTCCTTCTCCTTCTCCTTCTCCTCCCTCCTCCTCCTCCTTCTCCTTCTCCTCCTTCTCCTTCTCCTTCTCCTTCTCCTCCTTCTCCTTCTCCTCCTCCTCCTCCTTCTCCTTCTCCTTCTCCTTCTCCTTCTTCTCCTTCTCCTTCTTCTCCTCCTCCTCCTCCTCCTCCTCCTCCTCCTTCTCCTCCTCCTTCTCCTTCTCCTTCTCCTTCTCCTTCTCCTCCTCCTCCTTCTTCTCCTTCTCCTCCTTCTCCTCCTTCTCCTTCTCCTTCTCCTTCTTCTCCTCCTCCTCCTCCTTCTCCTCCTCCTTCTCCTTCTCCTTCTCCTCCTCCTTCTTCTTCTCCTTCTCCTCCTTCTCCTCCTTCTCCTTCTCCTTCTCCTTCTCCTTCTTCTCCTTCTCCTCCTTCTCCTCTCCTTCTCCTCCTCCTCCTCCTCCATCTCCTCCTCCTTCTCCTTCTGCTTCCTTCTCCTCCTCCTTCTCCTCCTCCTCCCTATCTTCCTCCTCCTTCTTCTTGTTCTTCTTTTCTGCTTCTGTTTCTGCTTCTTCTTCATCTTTTTCTTCTCTGTGTCTCCTTTCTCTCTTCCTTTGTGCATTGTGATTTATAGTGCATGCACTGATGGGTTATTATGTATATACCTACACCTACTTCCAATACTCCAAAACTAGATTTTTAAAGCTACTTATTCCAAATCCCAGACTTACTGCTTCCAAGGCAATAAGAATTACTTTTTCTAATACAATTTCAAAATTTGAATCATTTTTCTTTGCAGTTTTCTCCTCTACTTCTGAACAAACATCATATCTAAATCTAGAGTTTTCAGTAATGAGAATAGATGAAATCTTTCAATGTGCTGAAACTTGGATAGAATTGAAGAAGTTATGGTAAGTGAAGTGAGAAGGAAAAAGACAAACACCACATGAGCTCATGCATATGTTTAGTAAAGAAACAAAGCAAGAGTTTAGACAATCCAGCATGGAAACAAATTCCAAGATAATGGCAATAGAACTGAGATCACAGGGTGCTAAGGGGGCAGAGGAGGGGACCTAGGGACAATCTTGGCACTCTGCTGATGGGCATTAACACTCTGGTGTGGGCACTGCAAGCATGAAACAATAATATTTGAACTATTGTAGACATAATAAAACTTAAAATGTCTAATAGGTAACCTAAAGTTTTCTGGTACTACAGACCCTTACCTTCTCCAAGATTACCTTGTTCGGAAAGGACCTACTTAGGGTAAAACATATCATATCATTTGTTTATAGTAATTGCTAGAATGTAACATAACATGTATGTGAGATGCAATAGCATGCATATGGATATCCTTATATACATATGGATATACCTACAGACTTGTGGTGAAAAAAAATAATCTTTCAGGCCTGAGCAATAGCACAGCGGATAGAGTACTTGCCTTGCACACAGCCATCCAGGTTTCCACCCCCAGCATCCCGCATGATACTCTGCATCCGCCTGGAGTGAGTCCTGAGTTCAGAGCCAAGGGTAACCCCAGAGCACCTCCAGATCTGACCCAAAACCAAACCAAAATAAGAGAAACTTTTTATAAATCAGACACCAAAATGAAAATTAAAAAAAAATTTAAAGATCAGTTCATTGATTGTGCCCAAATTTAAGACAATATGCTACAAGATCCATAAACAAAGCTGAAAGAAAAAATATAATTAGGAGGGAAAACTTCTATATGCTTAGCAAAAGACTATTCTACAGCGTAAAATGGGAAAACTAGCACTATGCTAGAAATGTAAACAAAGGTAGGAACAGATGAAGAGAGATTTCTTGGGTGTCTCTTGGGAATTTCTCTTTACATAATAGAAAATACAAATGGCCAATAAGCATACAAAAAGATATCCAATCTCACTAAAAATCCTGGAAATACAAGTTAAAACATAGACCTATTATTTCTCTTCATTAGATTGGGAAGATGTTTAATTTTGTTAATGAGCTTTTACAGGGTTTTAAGGAAGTGAATTTCGGATACTGCTCAGATCAAGAGTATAAATTAACACAACTAATTTGTATATTCCCTCCAACCCAGAAGCTCTACATATTACTTCTAAGAGAAACTGAAACATGCACAGATGGCTCAAAGAATTATGTAGAGGCTCCAGGCAGCAATGCTTACAACAGACAGAAATTTGTAGAGTTTACACTGTCCGTCAGGAAGGAAATGGCTAAAGGAATTGTAGTCACAATAGTATTTTATGTAGTAGTAGAGGACATACACTAGATCTATTTTTATCAAGAAGGACAAGGCGGCATTGCTATATGAAAAAGACAAGCTACAGCATGCTTGGGATGCATCTCTTATTCTAGTTCCCAGAGGTATCTACTAGCACTGGTTTTCAGAATACTGTTTTAGCATCTTGTGTGACAAATGGAGTAGAAAAGCATGAAGTAGAGCCATGGTAGTGAAATGCATTAGGTTCCTATTAAGTGTTAAATATGGTGTTTAGGTGTTATCTATAGCATTACATTTAATTCTTAAAACCCACCCTAGGAGGCAGATAAAACTAACACTGCCATTCCTGAGAGAAGGAAACACGATAGTAACTCGTCTAAGGGGGCCGGAGCGATGGCCCAGCGGGTAGGGCGTTTGCCTTGCAAGCAGCCGGCCCATACCCGCCGGGTTCGATCCCGGCATCCCATATGGTCCCCTGAGCACCGCCAGGAGTAATTCCTGAGTGCCAGAAGTTTCTTCCTGCAGAGCCAGGAGAAACCCCTGAGCATCGACGGGTGTGACTCAAAAAAGAAAAAAAAAAGTGCATGCTAAAAGCTGTCTGCCAGGGGAAACAGAGAGGTGGAGGTGAGCTGGGTGGGCCTTGGCACCAGATGAGGGATAAGGACACTGGTGCTGGGTTTGTTTTTGTGACAAGTTGGGGAAAAAATGTATGCCATCAGGGTGCCTAAATACAAGTTGGGGAAAAAATTAATAAAATGTGATTTAATTTTAAAAATAAAGTGGCACAGTTCCTTGACAGAGTAAAATTTAGACCTAAGTAATCTAGTTCTAGGCTACCCCCATAACTACTGAGTAACATTTCCTGGGACACAGAGGCAGAACACAGCAGTTACAGCCGTAGGTGATGTTCCATTTTTTTTACTTTTTATTTGAGATTCTGTAATTTACATTACTGTTAATGATGGTTTCCCATGTACATAATTCCAATACCTTATCCCTCACCAATGTACCCACCACCCCTCCCCAAGAACCCTGACCATTCACAACACCCTCAAACAGTTGTGTGAATCAGTTCTCCTGTTGTGTTGCTTTTGACCCTTTGCTGCTACCTTGCTATGTGTCTTTAAATACCACATATGAGAGAAATCTTTCTGTATCTCTTTCCTTCTTGCTTACTTCACTCAGCATTATTTACTCCAGCTCCATCCATGTTATGGCAAATTGCATGCTTTCATTCTTTCTTAGAACTGCATAATATTCCATTGTGTATGAATATCACAACTTCTCGATCCATTAATCTGTAATTGACATTTGGGCTATTTCCATATTTTGGTTATTGTACTAAGTACTTTGATGAACATATATGTATGTTCATATAAGAACTTATAAATACATGCTCATCAAAGCATTTAATACAATATATATTTATATATACATATTTATATATTTGAAAAGATACATATTGATTTGATAGGATATATATCCCTTCAAATCTATATATATATATATATCTTTTCATATATATATCTTTTATATATATATCTTTTATATATATATATATCTGAAAATCTTCTGCGAAGGGGTTACTCCTGGCTCTGCACCAGGAATTACTCATGGAAGTGCTCAGAGGACCACGACCTATGGGATGCCAGATATCGAACCTAGTTCTGCCATGTGCAAGGCAAATGCCCTCCCTGCTGTACTATGGCTGTGGCCCACCATCCCAGCAGAGCCTGCTAAGTAGCCAGAGGAACCCCCACACCATGAGGGCTGCCACTTTCCACACCCAGACATCCCCAGCTGTCAGAGCTCCACCCAGCAGAAGAGCTGATCACAAGCCCGGCTCGCGCAGCTGCTTTGCGGCCCATGCGGTTCATCAATAAATGCAAGAGATGAGAGGCAACTACAAGAGTATCCCACCTGCACGGCAGAGCTGGCAAGCTACCCATGTAGTATTTGATATGCCAAATACCAGTAACAATTATAGACCTCATTCCCATGACCTGATGGAATGGTTTGAGGATCTTTATATTCCTGGAGCAAGCAAATGCCCCTGGACTACACTAGCATGTGACAGGACATATGGATATGTTACTGGTGCCTGCTTGAGCAAATCGATGATCAGTGGGAAGACAAGTGAAGTGATACAAGTAATATCTTTTCAAATCAGTATGTTTCCATTTGGGGGATATGCCAGGAAGTGTTATCTCTGGATTCTATGGGAATTTTCTTTGTATTTTTTTTAAGATCTCCATATTGCTTTCTATAGAGGCTAAACCAAGTGACATTTTTACTAATAGTGGATGAGGGTTCCTGACTCACCACTACCCTGATAACACTGGCTAAATGTTTCTTAGGTACTGTGCTTTTGGTAAGAAGGCGTATGTTGTATATATTATGGCACGGATATCCAAGGCCAGGCCAAACATGAAGCAGGAGGTCTTGTCAAAGGTGGAATCTACCACAAGTGTGTGGGAGTCAGAGATTAGGTAAGTCAGAGAAGGGAACAGTGTGCTAATAATAGTAAAAAAGGATACTGCCAGCCTAGAACTGAGCATTGAATATAGGCAAAAAGATACACAGGATAACTGCTAAATGTATATATTGCAATCCACAATGTGTAAGGGAAGAGAGAGAGAGAGAAAGAGAGAGAGAGAAAGAGATAAAGAACCTGCCATAGAGGCATGCTAGGGGAGGGGGAGGAATTGGAGTTATTGGTGGTGGGAAATGGGCACTGGTGGAGGGATGGGTGCTGGAACACTGTATGACCAAAACCCAAACATCAACATCTTTGTAATTGTCTAACTCATGGTCGTATAATCACTGTCTTCCCATTGTTCAT
>JAJIBD010014947.1:2500-14597 GCA_021461705.1 Cryptotis parvus
CTGCTGCGGTGGTGGTGAGAGGGTTTTGCTTCCCAGGAGATGGTCTGGAGGCAAAAGGGAGGAGCACTGTGTGCCTGGTCATTTATGCAGCAATGACAGAGGCGGGACTAGCTCCCAGGTGGTCTGGCTGCAAGAGTCCTAGCCCTCGCACAAGGAATGATCAGAGCACTGAGGTGTCCAATAAATTAAAAAAAAACATTGGGCCCGAGCGATAGCACAGTGGGTAGGGCGTTTGTCTTGCATACGGCCAACCCAGTCCGGCATCTCATATTGCCCCCTGAGTACCACCAGGGTAATTCCTGAGTGCAGAGCCAGGAGGAACCCCTGAGCATCACTTAGTGTGACCCAAAAAGCAGCAACAAGAGAACCAACACTGCATACTATGTATGTTGACAAGAAAAAGGCCCCATGAAAAATTATCTAGGTACACCTTTATTTCTTACATTTCTTTCAGTGCTTGCTTTTGTTCGCATGGTGTCCATTTTGATCCTGTCCAAATCCAAAGCAAACTCCCCCAAATGCCTGGGTCTTATTGACTCCAGCCAGCTTTTATTTCTAGTCTATTTTCTGCTTAGGACGTGTAAGTATGGGCAAACACTTTTTAATTATCCTGATCAAGTATGGGGGACCTCTTTTTTGCTGACCCCACTTGTAATCAACTGGGGTCTTCTAGCAGGAGAGAATTGATTGCTTCTATCCTTCTGAATGAGCTAAAAGGGGGATGTCACACATTATCTCGCCCCTTTGAAAAATTCAACTCCATGATTGATTTTATGACTGCCTGTGGTAGCCAATTCTGCAGAATAAATTCTACAAGGTGAAGAAGTATTCTTTGCAACTTACTTTAAAATTCTTCATATTAACTTCTCTGAATAGCTCTGTCTCTTACGGGGCAATGTAATAAGGGTCTAGCAGTTTTACTGGCTGTCACCTATCTTTAATGCCTAAGTAAATCTCTCTTGTTTTCCAGCTCACATTTAGTAATTCCAACTTTTGAAATCACTTCCTTGGGTGTCACTCTCTTTCTTGACCTGCTCCAAAGCTTTTTTGCCTCCCTGAGCTACAATATTTCAGGCGAGGGATTGAAGGTGAAGACCATAATGTAGATGAACCTTTATTTTCTGGGATGCTCTGTACTATGTGTTCTCCTCCTCCTCCTCCTCCTCCTCTTCCTCCTCCTCCTCTTCCTCCTCCTTTCTCCTCCTCCTCCTCTTCCTCCTCCTTCTCATTCTCCTTCTCCCTTTCTCCTTCTCCTCCTCCTTCTCCTTCTCCTTCTCCTCCTCCTTCTCCTTCTCTTTCTCCTCCTTCTCCTCCTCCTTCTCCTTCTCCTCCTCCTCCTTCTCCTCCTCCTCCTCCTCCTCCTCCTTCTCCTTCTTCTCTTTCTCCTCCTCCTCCTTCTCCTCCTCCTCCTCCTCCTTCTCTTTCTCCTTCTCCTCCTCTTCCTCCTCCTCCTTCTTCATTTTCTTCTTTTCTCTATAGATAAGCAAAATCCTTCCAAAGTGGTGAAATATATATATATTTTCTCCTTTCTTTTTTGGTCACACCTGGCTATGCTCAGCGGTTACTCCTGGCTCTGCACTCAGGAATCACTCCTGGTGACGCTCAGGGGACTCTATGGGATACCGGGATTGAACCCAGGTTGGTTGTGTGGAAGACAGATTCCCTCTCTGTTGTACTTTTCTTCAGCCACAACATGTCTTTAAAAGATTTTTATCTGGCTCATATTGACATGAAATGCAGTGCACCTTTTAAAGTAATTACACAGGGAGCCGGAGTGATAGCACAGTGGGTAGGGCACTTGCCTTGCACATAGCTGACCCAGGTTCAATCCCCAGCATCCCATATGGTCCCCCAGTACTGCCAGGAGTAATTGCTGAATGCAGAGTCAGGAGTAAGCCCTGAGCATCACTGGGTGACCCAAAAAGCAAAATAATAAAATAAAATAATTACACAGGTGTCAGAGCCTTAGTGTAGCAGGTCAGACAATGCCGTTGTATGGTCTAGCCTAGTTCAATACCTGGCACTCCACAGGGTCCCTGACTGAGCTCTTCCAGGCAGTGATAACTGAGTGCAGAGCCAGGAATAAGCCCTGAACACTACCAGATGTGGTCCCCAAACCACAAAATAAAATAAATGAAAGCAATTATACAGCATTGGGGCTGGAAAGACAGTAAAGCCAGCTGGACTCTTGCCTTGCATGTGGTTCAAATCCCAGTACCACGTATGATCCCCGAGTGCCCCCCAGGAGTGATCTCTGAGCACAGAGCCAGGTATAAGCCCTGGACAGTGCCAGGTATGGTCCAAAAAGGTCAAAATAATTTGTACAGGCCGGAGTGATAGCCCAGCAGGTAGAGCGTTTGCCTTGCGACCGCCTGTGCCGGCCTGGGTTCAATCCCCGGCATCCCATATGGTCCCCGAGCACCGCCAGGAGTGATTCCTAAGTTCAGAGCCAGGAGTAACCCCTGAGCATCGCAGGGTGTGACCCAAAAAGCAAAAAAAATTGTACAGCTTAAGAATTTTCATCCTAAAATATCTTCAACATATCTTTGTAAAAATTTCTATTTTCACTGAGGTGAAGACTTATTTTTTATTAAATAGAACTGACAGCTATTTTATTGAATAGATACCCGAAATATTAGTTACTAATAAAAAAACTACAAATAAGCTGCTATTATCTAAGGACAAAGCATGTCTTTTGTTTGTTTGTTTTGGGACCACATCTGATGGTTCCCTTGTATTTACTCCTGGCTCTGGCTCAGGAATCACTCTTGGTGGGCTCCATTTCAATCCCCTTTGAGATGCTGGGGATCAAACCTAGGTCGGCACGTGTAAGGCCTTCCCTGCGGTACTATCTCTCTGGCCCAGAATCAATGGCATCTTACTCTAGACATTTACCAAGTGCACTTTCAAAATATATTATTTACAGTGTCTTCCTTCTGATTTGTAATGTCACTATCAAAACGGAGTTCACTGATGATTGAGTGGGGAGGGCAATTGCCTTGCATCGGCCAGCACGGGTTCGATCCCCAGCATCCCATATGGTCCCCTGAGCACCGCCAGCAGTAATTCTTAAATGCAGAGCCAGGAGTAACCCCTGAGCATGGCAGGGTGTGACCCAAAAAAGAAAAGAAGTGTGGAAGACTTTAAAATCTTAAATAAGAGGTTGCATTTTAAGAAAATACTGTGTGCCACTTATTTACTGAGATGAGAGTGAGAGAACATGGCACTTTGTGCTCATTGAGTGAGTTGGCCTGAAAAAAACCACTTGAATAATGCACCTTTGTCATCAGCTTTGCGCTCTGCACCAACTGCTCTGCCCACATTTTTGTTAACTTCTCTGAAAGATGTTAAGATACCTGGGGTCAAACTGGTCCAAGCACACTTTGGATGAGGGGAGAAAGTCTTTCCTGAGTTGTTTGTCTTTTGCCTTCCCATGTGTATCCTTGTAGTGGCTAAGCCATACTTCTGGTGGCCAGCACGTGGAGGTGACGCTGCACTTCCGGTGGTAAGTACTGCTCCTTCCGTGGCATATGTCAGCCGTCAGCACCTTCTCTAGCTGTCTCCAGCCTCTGTGCCCTCAGTGATCCCTCTCAACCCTGTGCAGCCTAGACCTCTGGCCTCCTAGCTCACACCCTGTGTGCCCAATTTCCAACAAGCTCTGGGATGTCAGCCAGGGCTGGGTAGGTTAAAACACAAGCATTATGGATCTATTAGGAATCCTTTAGTTTGCTTGTTTGGTTTGAGGCCACACCTGGCGGTATCCCCGGAGTTAGCCCCTGCTCAGTGCTTAAAGGTTGCTTGGGGCCACACAGTACTGGGGAACTGAGTCAGCTCTCGTGCATGCCAGCATGAAAAGCACGTGTTCTAGCTACTGAGTTATCTCTCTGGCCCTACAGGAGCCTTTGACTTACTTCTTGTCTGGGAATAAAAAGATCTTTGACTGGGGTGGTTGACTCAGAATTGCAAGGATTGTGTGTGCATAAGTGGATGAGTACCCATGCATAAGTGTGTATGCACACACACACACATACACACACTCCACCCCCCCACACAAACACACAACTGCAATAACAACCTAGCGGAGTTCTGTGGGCATCAGACTGCCACACTCTCAGCCTTCTGCATTCCTTGGAGCAGCTGCAGGACGTGTGTGACTATTTCACAACCAAGAAAACAGGCTTCGAAACTAACCCAAGTTCTCGAGCTTGTCAGGGGCAGAGCCGAGATTCCGCATCCTGTGCCGTGCTCACGCTGCCCAACATGCTCTTAATCAGTATTCAGACCCTCTCCTTTGAACCTAAGAAGCAGAAGGTTCAAGCAAAGAAGGACGAGACTTCCCGAGCACTAGATGTCCCAAATAAATTCCAAGCAGCAAACCTGCCTTGGGATTTGTCCTTTTAGTGCTTGGTTCTCCTTTTCTTTGACTCACAACTCTATTAAGTGTTGCCAGGAGAGGTAGAACAGTTGAGCAAAACAGACCCTGCCCTTTCTTCTTATTGTTATGATGTTTTGGTTTGGGAGTGGCACCTGGCTGTGCTCTGTGCTCAAGGATCACCCCTGGAGGGTCTCAGGGGACTAAATGGGATAGCAGGGATGGGACCCAGGTCCACTGGTTGCAAATGTCTTGCCTGCTGTCCTGTTGCTTTGGCCCAGGCCCGCCCTGCCTGATCCTCGGCCCCATTCCCTCTTCTGCTTCTTGCTGGAGAACTGAATAATCTTAAAAAACTGACTGTAGGGGCTGGAATCATAGTACAGTGGGTAGAGCATTTGCCTTGCACCTGTCTGACTAGGCTTTGATCCCATCCATCCCATATGGTTCCCTGAGCAACACCGGTAATTCCGAAGCAGTCAGGACTAACCCCTGAGCACCACTGGGTGTGACCCAAAAAGAAAAAAACAAAACAAAGCTGACAGCCAGCAGGACTTTGGATAACTCCAGCTTCCCCACTTATCCCAGAGTCCAGTTGTGTGATCCTGCCTTGCTTGCAATTCCTAGCTGGGTGCTCCATTTGTCTGTCATATTTTAATTGTCTGGCTGCTAAAAACATATTGGGATACAAATATGCCCTGAGTGTCCTATACATTTATTGTTGGTGGGAATGTTGACTGGTACAGCCTTTCTAGAAAACAATATGGACATTCCTCCAAAGACTAGAAATTGAACTCCCATTTGACCCAGCCATACCACTCCTGGGAATATACTCTGGGAAGCCAAAAATACGCAGTGGAAACACCATCCCTACTTTTATGTTCATAGCAGCATTATTCACAATAGCCAGAATCTGGAAACAACCAGAGTGCCCTAGAATTGATGACTGGATAAAGAAGCTTTGGTACATCTACACAATGGAATACTATGCAGCTGTTAGGAAAAATGAAGTTATAAAATTTGCCTATAAATGGATGGACATGGAGAAGATTATGTTGAGTGAAATTAGCCAGAAGGAGAGAGACAGATACAGAATGACTGTATTTATTTGCATGACATAAATATATATGTACATATTATGATACCAATATCCAAGGTCAAGTGAAACATGTATCAGGAGGTCTTGTCAAAGGTGGAAATTATCACAAACGTGTGGGATTCAGAGGCTAGTTAAGACAGAAAATGGAACAGTGTGCTAACAATTGTTGAGGGTACTAATACCAACCTAGAACTGAGCTGTTAAATACAGACAAAAAGATACACATGACAACCCTTTAATGTATGTTCTGTAATCCATAGTCTGGAAGGGAAGGAAAAGAGAAAGAGAGAGAAAGGGAAAGAAATAAAGAACCTGCCATGGAGGCGGGCTGGGGAAGGGGGAGGGAACCGGGGACGTTGGTGGTGGGAGATGGGCACTGGTGGCGGGATGGGTGCTGGAACACTGTATGACCAAAACCCAAATATGAACGTTTTGATTGTATATCTTTGTAATTATATATCTCACAGTGGTATACAAAAAATACTTAAAAAATAAAAAGAAGACCCCTCAAAAAAAAAAAGAAAAAACAAAACAAATATGCCCCGAGTGTCCTATGTTCTGCTCACACCAAGATTCACATTTGGAGCCTGATGCTCTGAAGATGTTCTTGGGTATCATGGTTTGCTTTTTTAGAAAACTATCACCATGCAGTGTGACTTCCTGGCACTTCAACTCTGCAGTTAAACCAGGAAAGCTTGGGCCGGAGAGAGGACCGTGGGCAGGCCACTTGCCTGCATGCGGGTCACCCGGGTTCGATCCTCAGCACCGCATATGATTTCCTGAACCCTGATCTCTGAGCACAGAGCCAGGAGCAAGCCCTGAGCACACTGGCTGTGGCCCCTAACAAACAAACTCAACACAAAACAGAAAAGCTAGTTATCTGTTACCAGGAACTTATCTGATGGTGCTTGGGGTACCCTATGGGATGCTGGAGATCTAACCCGGGTTGGCCTTGTGCAAGACAAATGTTCTCCCCAGTGGACTATCGCTCCAGCTCTCTGGAGCTATATACAAAAATCAGCTATAAAGATGTCCCTCATGTCTATTTCTTCCCCTATGTGGGCCCTGGTAGAACCATAGATTGTTCAGCAAGAGGAGCCGGAGTGATAGCACAGCGGGAGGGCATTTGCCTTGCACTTGGCTGACCAGGGTTCGATCCCGGCATTCCATATGGTTGGTTCCCGAGCACTGCCAGGAGTAATTCCTGAGTGCAGAGCCAGGAGAAACCCTTGAGCATCGCTGGGTGTGACCCAAAAAGAAAAAAATAAAAAGGTTATTCAGTAAGAATGAAAATGTCTGAGCATTATTTCCAAAATAACCCAGTGCAAAGAGACACAGCCACAGTGCGTCGTGCCTAGCTGTTAGCACACAGATCATTATGGCCTTGCATAAGAACTGCCTAGAGAAATTGAAAAAAAAGAAAACACCACATGGATTGCTTAATGGATCTCCTCCCTCCTGCCGGTGAGGTTCTGTTTGAGAAAGGAAAAAGCAGAAGCAATAGTCAGGCCCTCAGGGTGAGAAGGCTTTATATACCACACACACACACACACACACACACACACACACACACACACACACACACACACACACACACACACAGAGGTGTCTGTCTGGTTAGCTGGGTGTCTGCAGGCGCTTTGGCAGGCCACCAGCAACAGAGCCTTGCATAATCTAGGCTTTGCTCCAGACAGTGTGGGACCAGCAATGCACTATGGGGAGCCAGGGCATTTGTGGGGGTGATCTCGAGACCAGCTCCTGCTTTTTTTCTGCCTGTTTCTGCTTTCGCTCTGTTTTAGCAGCTGCAGCCGTTTTCTTCGCCAGGTTGGTTGCTTCTGTGACACAAATTCATCGCTAAAGAACCATTATGATCACCTTTTAATTGTATGTTTCACTGTGGTATAATAAAAAATAAAAAATTTAAAAAAAAATTCATCGCTAAAGAACACTCTGGCTCTGGAAGGAAAGGTGCTAGTTTTGTAATCAGGGCTAAGGATAGATTTATTGACTGATCTCCGACTTGTAAGAAGTGGTACAAGACTGGAAGGTTCGGTGAAAGCACTCATGCCACAGAACGTGTAGCAAAGAGGTTGAAAGCAAGCAGTGATGGTGGGGTCTCATCTCTCCCTCTTTTTTTTTTAGCTTTTGGGTTCACATCCAGCGATGCTCAGGGGTTCCTCCTGGCTCTGACTCAGGAATTACTACTGGCTATGCTTGGGGGACCCTATGGGATGCCCAGGATGGAACCCATCTAGACGGGCGCAAGGCAAAAGCCCTCCCCACTGGATATCACTCTGGACCCTCTGATTGGTCCTCTTATTTTTTATTTATTTATTTATTTATTCATTCATTCATTCATTCATTCATTCATTTATTTATTTATCTATCTATTTATTTATTTATTTATTTATTTATTTATTTATTTATTTATTTATTTATTTATTTATTTATTTATTTGCTTTTTGGGTCACACCCGGCAATGCTCAGGGGTTTCTCCTGGCTCTGCACTCAGGAATTACTCCTGGCGGTGGGGACCATATGATGTGCCTGAGATTGAACCTGGGCTGGAGTAGGCCAGCCGCGGCGAAGGCAAACGCCCTACCCGCAGGGCTATCGCTCTGGCCCCTGATTGGTCCTCTTATAAGGCCTTATTTGCATACCCAGTCCGATTGGTTCCCCACATCCCTTCATTTGCATAAAGACACATCTGCCGTCTCATTGGTCGGATGCAATCTGATGCCTTTTTGGGTCACACTCTGCGATGCTCAGGGGTTGCTCCTGGGTCTGCACTCACGCACTCAGCAATTACTCCTGGCAGTGCTCTCGGGACCATACGGGATACCAAGGACTGAACCCAGGTCGGCCGCGATGCAAGGCAAACGCCCAACCCACTAGACTATAGCTCAGGCCCCTGGAGCGTGTCCACTGGAACAGTTAAAGACCGCTCAGCAGTTTCCTCCAAAATGAAGCAAACTCTTCCTGGTGTGATTCTAGCAGTCACACTTTTGTAGAAATGGGTTGAACATTGGTATCCAAACAGGAAATCTGTACCAGGGAAGACAACTTTTTAGACTCAGTGTCCTTCAGTGGGTGAGGGCTGGTGTAAAGGACAGGCTTTGGTGAATTGACTGTGGTCTTCAGAAAACAGTGGCTTGGATACAGTCAGAAGCCGAGTAGTGGAAAAGGAAGGGGAAAAGGAAACGCAAGTCGGGAAGCAACAGAAACTGGACCCAGTAGGCCACGACTGGTTTCTTCAGGAGTGACAGAACAGCGGGAGGGCATCTGCCTTGTAAGTGGTAGGCCCAGGGTCAATCCCAGCATCCCCTACGGCCCTGAGCACTGCCAGGAGTGGCAGACTGTATGAGTCCATTTCAATAACATCCTTTGAAAAAAGCCAAACTCTGGATACAGAAAAACAATGAGCTGTTGTCAAGAAGTTTTTTGTAAAGTTTAAGGAGGTAGAACACTGGGAATTTGGGGAGGCAGTGAAACTATTCTTTATGAAGCCAGGACTGTGGAGACAGGCCAAAACACACAGAAAGTTTCAGCACAGTGAGTGCTGATGTAAAGGACAGGCTTTGGTGAAAACTGGCTTATCAGCAGTGATCAGTGTACTCCACTACAGACACATGTTAATGAGGGGGAAGAAAGTGAAGGGTATGTAGGAATTCTTTGCACTGTGCACTTAATTTTTCAATAAACCTGAAATCGGGGACAGTAAGCGATAGCACAGCGGGTAGGCCTTGCACAGGACAGACCCAGGTTCTATCCCCAGCATCCCATTGGGTCCCCGAGCATCGCCTGGAATAATTCCTGAGTGCAGAGCCAGGAGTCACCACTGAGCATGGGTGGTGTGACCCCCAAACCAACCAACCAAACAAATCTGAATTGTCTGATAATGAATCAAAGGGCTTTGATGAGTTTGGTGGAAGGTTGGGATTAGGAGAGAGGAGAGAAGATGTCTCCCCTTGAACACCCGTGCACCTCTATTACCGAGTCAACTTAATGTGCTAAAACATCAGTCAGAGGGACCCCGAGGACAGCTGGTAAAGAGCATTTCCAGAGACGGGGGTGATAGTCCAGCGGTAGGGCGTTTGCCTTTCACGCGGCCGGCCCATGTCGGCCTGAGTTCAATCCCCGGCATCCCATATGTTCCCCCGAGTACCGCGGGAGTAATTCCTGAGTGCAGAGCCAGAAGAAACCCCTGAGCATTGCCGGGTGTGACCCAAAAAAGAAAAAAAAAGGGCATTCCCAGCCACCCTCTCCCCTGGGGCCCTGCACTCAGGGCTGACCAGAGTTCGATCCTTGGTACTGCATAAAGTTCTCCCAGCATGCCCAGAGTGATACCTGAACACAGAGCCAGGAGTAAGCCACTGAGCTCCGCCATGTGTGTCCCCGTGGAAAGGAAAAGAGAAAGAAAAAGGTCAGTAAAGAGAATTCTCGACTTAGGTATGATGGACTTAGGAATTCTCATCATTAGGTATGATGCTCATTCTGTGGCCTTGTGTTTGACCCATATTTAATGGTGAGTTATTGGTTTCCTTTCTTCCTTTTTTTTTCTTTTTGGGTCACACCCAATGATACTCAGGGGTTACTTCTGACTTTGCACTCAGGAATTACTCTTGGTGGTGCTCAGTGGACCCCTACGGGATGATCAGATCAAACCCGGGTTGGCTGCATGCCCGGTGCAACCCCTCTGTAGTATCACTCTGGCCCTCCTATCTTTCGTTATTCAATTTTACTACTTTGGGGCTGGAGCGATGGCACAGCAGGGAGGGCGTTTGTCTTGCATGCGGCCAACCGGGGTTCCATCCCCGCATCCCATATGGTCCCCCAGCACCGCCAGTAATTCCTGAGCAAAGAGCCAGGAGTAACCCCTGAGCATTGCTGGGTGTGACCCAAAAAAGCAAAATAAATAAATACATACATACATAAATTTTACTACTTTAACAATTTAAAAAACTCCACTATTTGCATTTTGAATCTAATTTACACACATGTATAATGTATGTAAGTACATATTTACACATATGTATTTAACTGACTTAACATTGACATAACATTTGGTTTGGGGTATACAGTGTTTTTCTACTTTGTTTTTATTTGGGGGCCACACCTGTCTGTGGTCAGGGTTTAATCCTGGCTCTGTGCTCATGGATCACACCTGGCAGGGCATGGGGGCCCGTATGGGGCACCCAGGTGAGCTGTGTGCAAGGCAAGCACCTGACCCACTCTGCTATCTCTCTGGCCCCAGGCACACAGCTTTGGAAGCCAACATTATGTTATGTTTAATGTTTATCACTAGAAATCTTGTTTGCATTCATCACATACACTTTAGCATGATTTAACCTGCCTCCCCGCACCCCCTCCAGCCTTCCCTTCATGACTACATTGTTCCTCTAGTTGAAGAGTTTGTTTAGGTTTTACTTTGCTTCATTCATGGACCTACCACCAAGGCCTGAAGCCACCCAGCACTGTTTATCTGACTTACTTAGCAAAATGCCCTCTGCTTCCCTTCCAGCCTGGGGCAGGTGGTAGAATTTCTTCCCTTTGTGTTTTTATTTTTGTTTTAGGGCCACACCGGGCTGTGCTCAGGGCCTTCTCCTGGCTCTGTGCTCAGGGATCACTCCTGGCAGTGCAAACTCCAAGGCAATTGCCCTTGTCCACTGTACTATTGGTCCAGCCACCTATTCCCCACCTTTGTGGTTTTATAGCTGAAACTTTTGGAGTCCCATTGCAGGAGAAGCATCAAGCTCTGGAAGGACCCTCTTGATTAGAATTGCTGGTTCTGCTCAGAACCTTCCTCGCTGATCGGACTTTGGTTTGTCCCGTAGATGTTGCAAGACCCTCCGAGACTCTGAGGTCAATAATACAAGACCTGCTTGGGAGGAAGAGCAGAAAAGAAGAAGACAGGGGAGATAAACAAAGAAGGAGAGAGAGGAATGGAGGAAAGAAGGGAGGAAGTGGAAGGGGAAGGGAGAGGAATTTTGCCCGGTGGAGCAGGGAGGTGGTTGTGGTTCCCATGGAAGCTCTGATCTTGGCTCTTGGGCTTGGAGGATGTCTTCAGATTTTTAAGCAAAGTCTGTGGTTGGAATTTTTCCTGCTCCTTTTCTACTGCAGACGTTGGAAGGAACATCAGACCCAAAAGAGACCTATCTCATGTGTGTCTGCCGCCTTTCTTCTGCTTCTCACCACTAGGCCTAGTGGTGGTCATTAATCAAACATTGGGTCCATCTGTGTACCTGTCATTGGCGCCGCGCCCTATGGCCAGAGACGCAGTCGACAAGCTAATGCCAAGCATGGTGGTGTGTGTGGTCCTCCAGTGATGAGTGGGGTGTGTTGCTTCTCTTTGCCTACATTTTAATTGTCCGGAGATCTAATTTATTCTTAGAGAAATGAGGACAATGTGTTTAGAGGAAATGGAGCAAGCTCAATTTTATGTGGCCTGCTTGTAGAAGTGAAGACATTACTGATCTTATCTATTATTTATTTATTTATTTATTTATTTATTTATTTATTCATTTATCTATCTATCTATCTATCTATCTATCTATCTATCTATCTATCTATCTATCTATCTATCTATCTATCTATCTATCTATCTATCTATCTATCTATCTATCTATCTA
>JAJIBD010014948.1:0-28499 GCA_021461705.1 Cryptotis parvus
CCAGGAATGGCCCGCCCGGATAGCATAGAGCCCTCAGGAATGGCCCGGACAGCATAGAGGCCAGCATAGAGGCCGGCAAAGAGGCCCCCTCTGCTTTCTGGCCGCCCGGCCCGGATCCCCATCTGCGTCTCCCACCCTGGGCTTGGCCTCACCCGGCATACACCGAGGCTGTTTTCGCTCCTGTCTCTTTTCTCCCTGGCCTGAAAAGTGTTCTTCGAGCTGCAGGTCTTGACTTGTTCATCTGTTAGGGAGTTAATTTGGGGGCTCATTCAGACTTGGGGGACTTGACCAGAGAAGCCCGAGACTCCTCAGTTTGCCGCAGCTCAGGAGCTGCCCTCCCGGGCTCCCCCTTCATTGCCGGCGGCTTCCTCACTCCGCCTGGTTCCAGTGTACCCCGACTCCGTGTGTTCTAGGGGGTGCCTGGTTGGTCTGGGCCTGGCCCTTGAATGAGGGGGCAGCGGTGAGCCTGGCGTCCTTGCTGACTTCGTGTGTGTGCAGGCAGCTACATCACCACGATCGGCGTGGATTTCAAGATCGGACCGTGGAGATCAACGGGGAGAAGGTGAAGCTGCAGATCTGGGACACGGCGGGCCAGGAGCGCTTCCGCACCATCACCTCCACGTGGGTTGGTCCAGAGAACACAGGTGCTCCTGCCCAGGCTCCCCAGGGCCGTGGGGGCGCAGATGCTCTGCTGCGGGGGCTCGGGTGGGCGTCGGTGGTAGGAGCTGGGCTGGCCGGGCAGGTCGATTGCGTCCACTTACCCTGACTTCTTGGAGGTGGCGTCTCTCGGGGGCGGTGGGGAGCCTGACTTGCAGCGCCTTTGCCGTGCTGGGCTGCAAGTCAGGGAGCTAGGAATCTGCATCAGCGTCATTTCCTTCTCCGTAAATAGTCGTGACAGGAAACGGAGGCTGGCAGGAGGCTGGGCTCAGTTGGTTTGTCGGGACTTGGGTCAAGGTCCAGTGGCGGCTTCTTCCGCTCACCAGCTGTTCCCCAGTGCTCCTGCCCGTGCTCGGGACCACGTGGTCGCAGGGAGCTCACCCAGCTGTTCCCGAGTGCTCCTGCCCGTGCTCGGGACCACATGGTCTGAGGAGCTCACCGTCCCCCGTATCCTTTCTCTGGCCCTGCCCTGGTTGCCCTGCGGCGGGGGCACAAGTAGATGCGTGTTCCTGGTGGGCTCAGGGGACTGACACCTGCCGTGCAGAAAGATCAGGCAGGGCGGTGGGAGTTTCCTGAGGGCGCCTGTCTCCCCAGCGCTGTGACCGGCTCCCTGCAGGCGGGGCCGTGGGAGGGCACCTCCCTGTTGGAGATTGTCACAGGGTGGGCACAGCTACATGGTGGCATCTGGATACTCAGGCTTGCTGCCCCCCCGCCTTCCTGCCTCTCCCTTTCCCCGTCAGAGTACTGGAACCGCCCCTTCTCTGGGTTCCTGGCTCGGCCCTGTGCTGGTTACTGGTGAGGAAGGAGGGTCAGTGTGTTTACCTCAGGATTGGCACGGGCAGGGTGCAGCCGCGTGGAGTTGGGATCCAGCTGCCAGCCGGGCGCCTCCCCGCCAAGTCTGTCGGGTGGTGGGCGGGGGGCAAGTGCCTTAGTGCCTGGACTGTGTCACCCGACTTCAGGCAGGCCCTTAGGGCAGTGGTGACCGTTGTGCTGGGGCTGCAGGGATGCGTGAGGGTGTGTGTCCATGTGGACACGCAGGCGTACCGCGAGCCCCGTCCCTGTGAGTTGTCTGGGCAAGGTGCCCTACTCTGGGGTCCCAGGAGCAGCTGAAGCTTTGTGCTGGGACCACGCTTAGAAGCGTCCTTGGCATCGACCTCAGCACAGGGAGGTGCAGAGACCAGCGGGTCCCATGGTCTGCCCTGCCCAGCCCGGGCGTGTCGTGCGGACCGGAGTTCTGATGGCTCGTGGCCGGGCTGCTGTGGGCAGATTGTGGGTGGAGCTCCAAGGGCTGCAGGCGCACAGGGGGGACAAGTAGGGCTCCTCGCACCAGCCTTTGGGGCTGCCGCACCTGCTGGCCGCGGCTCCGCCCCCTGCGTGGACAGTGGCTCCTCCCCCTGCGTGGACAGTGGCTCCAGGGGGCGAGATGGCAGTCCTGGGGATGGCAGCTCTGGGGCTTCTGGTTCTGGGGCAGTGAGCCGAGGGGCTCGCGGGAAGGCTGGCAGAGGTTGGCTGTGCCTGCTGCTTCCTGGAGGCGGCTGATGGCAGGTCGGGACAGCTTTCCTCTGTGCCCGGAGAACCAGCTGGTCCCTGCTCCCCCGTCCACCCCTGCTGCGCGCGGAGGGAGCCCAGGGGGCAGGAAAGTCGGTGCCCGCCTCTGTGTGTGTGTGTGTGTGGCTGTGTGTGTTGCTCAGAGTCGCGTGAGCCGGGAGCCTTGTGGTGCGGTCATCGAACCCGAGCCTTCATGCTCGTCTCCCCACCCCTAAGGGTTTTCCCTTTTTTTTCCTTTTTGGGTCACAGCTGGTGCTGCTCAGGGGTTTCTCCTGGCTCTTCGCTCAGGATTTACTCCTGGCAGTGCTCGAGAGGACCATATGGGGTACGGGATCGAACTCAGGTCTGCCTCATGCAAGGCAAACACCCTTCCAGCTGTGCTACCGCTCCGGCCTCCCCTAAGGGGTTTTTATTATTCCCTTCTGTGCCGTCCCATTGTTTTCTGAAGAGTGGGTCATCACTGCGCCTGGCTGTGGTGCCCGACGCCGCGGGCAGGGACCTCCAGCCACTGGGCTGCGCCTCCTGTGTCCCTTCGGTGTGTGTGTGTGTGTCTTCTCCGAATGGCATTTGAGAAGAGAAAATGTCATTTTGTTTCTGTTCTTTCTTATTTATGGGTTACACTCAGAGATGCTCAGGGTTACCCCTGGCAAGGTGTAGGGACCATATGTGGTGCCGGGGATCAAGCCTGGGTCAGCCACGTGCAAGGCAGGTTACCTTCCCTGTTGTACTATTGCTCCGTCCTGGAAAAAGGTTACTTATGCTTTTTTGGGTCACACTCGGCAATGCTCAGGGGTTTGTCCTGGCTCTGCACTCAGGAATCACTCCTGGTGGTGCTCAGGGGACCATATGGGATGCCAGGGATTGAACCGGGTCAGGCTGCATGCAAGGCAAGCGCCCTCCCCACTGTGCTTTCGCTCCGCCCTAGAAAAACATTTTTGATGAAAACAATATTATGTTCAAGTAGCGTCTGAATTTGAAGACTCATGTTTATTTAAAAGTGAAGCACGATCAAGCCCGTGGCTGACTCTGAACCACGTGGTTGGCCACTCTGGAGTGCGAGTGCAGTGGGGGCTCTGGGGCAGCGCTGCGAGGCCCCGGCCCAGCTGGGCCACTGTCGCGGCGCGTGGCCCTGGTACTGCCCTGCTTGGTCAGGTGCAGCCGGGACTCTTACGACCTTGACCTTACAGGTATTATCGGGGGGACCCGCGGGGTCATCGTGGTTTATGGCGTCACCAGCGCAGAGTCCTTTGTCAACGTCAAGCGGTGGCTTCACGAAATCAACCAGAACTGTGACGGCGTGTGCGGATATTAGGTGAGGCTGGCTGGGGCGGCGGTGGGGTGCCGGTAGGTGGGGTGCGCGTGCAGGGTGGGGCTGACTCTGCTGACCTTGCAGTGGGGAACAAGAATGATGACCCTGAGCGGAAGGTGGTGGAGACAGAGGACGCCTACAAGTTCGCTGGGCAGATGGGCATCCAGCTGTTTGAGACCAGCGCCAAGGAGAACATCAATGTGGAGGAGGTAAGGCCGGAGCGAGGGCGGGGCGCTCCCCGGCCTCCTCTGCGGTAACTGCCCCCTCCAGGGCCCGCTCCCCTCTCGCCACTTCTCCGGTGTCACTTAGTCCCAGGCTCTGTATTTTATTATATTTTGCGGCGTGGCTGCTCCTTGCTCCATGCTCGGTTTAACGTTCGGGGGATGGGCGCGGACCTCCGGCACTGCCTCTGACTCTCTGGCCCATCTTCCCACTTTCTGTTTCCCTTTGTTTGGGGTCACTCCTGGAGGAACTCAGGAGACCTTGTGGAGTTCTGGGAACCGAGCCGGTGGCCATGCTCACTGTACTCTCTACCACCCCACCCCCACTTTTGGTCTTGTAGAGTATATGGGCTGGAGTGATAGTACAGAAGGTGGGACGTTTGCCTTTGCGGGGCCGACTTGGGTTTGATTCCAGTATCCCAGTAACTCCTGAGCATTGCTGAGTGTGGCCCCAACCACGCCCCCAAAAAGATTAATAGCATTTTATTTAGAGAAACGTGTGAGGGAGAGAGAAACACGCTCAAGAGCACACGGGGGGCCAGAGCGATAGCCCAGTGGGTAGGGTGTTTGCCTTGCATGCGGCCGGCCTGTGCCAGCCTGGGTTTGATCCCGGCATCCCATATGGTCCCCAAGCACCTCCAGAAGTAATTCCTGAGTGCAGAGCCAGTAACCCCTGAGCACCGCTGGGTGTGACCCAAAAAAGCAAAAAAAGGAAAAAAAAAAAGCACAGGGGCAGAGGTTCCGGCTTCGGCCCCTCCGCCAGCTTATAGTCCTGTCTCCGCCTCTCCCTGCTTTCTTTCCTGGGGCCAGTGGGCGCCTGCTTCCAGCCCCACAGGCTCCTGTTGCCCAGGTGCCCACATAGGCCGCGCCTCCTGCCTGAGGAGCTTCCTTGGCATCTCGTGGGCCTGCCAGGAAATTTATGACTCCGTGGGCAAAAGCCCGAGCCCTCAGCCAGCAGCTCAGGCTGGAGCCCGGAGACTGAGGGAAACGGGTGCCCCTGGAGAGGCGGGGTGGGGCTTCTAGAGGGCTGTGCTGTCCAGGCTGCAGGAGCCCAGGTTTCTCGGGCAGGGAGCTGGCACTCCAGGTCACCTCCGTGGCTCTGTCCATCTGTCAGTTTGGGGCCGGGAGGGAGAGCCCCTCCCTGTGGCAGAGTCAGTGTTGAGGCCCCACCCCATGGGGCGGATTCAGTATTGAGGCCCCTCCCTGTGGGGCGGAGTCAGTATTGAGGCCCCTCCCTGTGGCAGAGTCAGTATTGAGGCCCCTCCCTGTGGGAGTCAGTATTGAGGCCCCTCCCTGTGGGCGGAGCCAGTATTGAGGCCCCTCCTGTGGGAGTCAGTATTGAGGCCCCTCCCCATGGGCGGATTCAGTATTGAGGCCCCTCCCTGTGGGTGGAGTCAGTATTGAGGCTCCTCCCTGTGGGGCGGAGCCAGTATTGAGGCCCCTCCCGTGGGGCGGAGCCAGTATTGAGGCCCCTCCCTGTGGGAGAGTCAGTATTGAGGATTGTCAAGTGCTTGCCTCAGTGCTCAGCGGGTGCCCCTTGGCCTTCCTGGATGAGCCTGGCACCACAGGGGCATGTCTTAGGAGGTTCTAGGCAGGGACGTGAGTGGGGTGGCAGCGGTGGCTGCTGGGGGCCTGTTAGCAGTGTAGGGCCCCTTGCTCTGTATTCCCGTGAGACCCGAGCTGATAGAGGGGAGGGGGCAGAGCAGGTACAGGGGAGGACACTTAGCTTGTGAGTCGCCAGCTCTGGCCCCCGACACTGTGCGTGGTCCCCAAGCACTACCAGGAGTGAGCAGAGCACAGAGCCAGGAATAGCCCCATCACCTCCCCCAGTAGGAAATGAAAGGTCGGGGTCTCGCTGAGGCTCACAGGGGCGGCAGTGGGGAGCCTGCGTTTGTCCCGAAGGTGCTGGAACAGCCTCACGTGCCGAGCTGGGAGTAAGCCTTGAACCCTGCTAATGTGGCCCCAAGCCAACATACTTTTTTTTTTTTTTTTTTTTTTTTTGCTTTTTTGGGTCACACCCGGCAATGCTCAGGGGTTTCTCCTGGCTCCAGCGGTGCTCGGGGACCATATGGGATGCCAGGGATCGAACCCGGGCCGGCACAGGCCGGCCGCGTGCAAGGCAAACGCCCTACCCGCTGGGCTATCGCTCCGGCCCCAAGCCAACATACATTTAAAAAGGTTTTTAGAGAAGTTAGAAAATCCTTGACAGATTGATTTATTTGGTTTGGGCCACCCCAGCGGTGTGCAGGGGGCTACTTCTGGGCTCACTCCGTCCATTGTCGTTCTGGCCTGGACGTCCCTTTCGGCTTTTGGAGGGGAACCCCGGCAGCATCGCCCCGACGGGCACGGCAGGCTGTGAGGTGCTGCTCGGTCCAGTGAGCGGTCTGGGCGGCGACATGCGGGGCGGGACCAGTTGGGCCTTCGTGTGCCGCACCGGACAGGCAGTTGTGGTCGGTAAGACCCTTCCTCCAAGGGTCTACGCTGTGACACGGCGTAGAGCGAGCTGGGCTTGGGGAGGTGGGCGTGCTGGCCGGGAGGTGAGGCTGCCCCGGGCGCCTCCTCACTGGCTCTGAGGCGACACTGTCCCTTCGGTCCTCACAGATGTTCAACTGCATCACAGAGCTGGTCCTCCGAGCCAAGAAAGACAACCTAGCCAAACAGCAGCAGCAGCAACAGAACGACGTGGTGAAGCTCACGAAGAACAGTAAACGGAAGAAACGCTGCTGCTAGTGCGCCAGCCCGCTCAGAGACTGCACTGTGGCCGCTCCCGGCGGCCCGTGGGCTCCTGGGGACAGACGCGGTTCTGCGCCGTTATTTAAATTCTCTCCACGTTTTTTTTGTACCGGGGGGCGCCACTGGCACTTCCTCCCCCTCGAGTGCCAAGAAGGAGTTGGACAAGCCCGCCCTTCCCTTCTGGTGCCCTGCTCCGGGCCGGGCGCCTGGGCCGCGAGGACAGTGCCGGCTGAGCGGACTGATTCGCTGATTTTGTACATAATGTAAATTGCTTTAACCAGCCTCACCCCCATCCTGCTCCAGCTCCCGCCTCCTTAATGCCAACCTGCTGCGCAGACCCCGCCCCTGCTCCACCCGTCCCGTCTTACGCCAGCAGCTTCTTGAGACAGGAGCGTGTCCTAGCCCGGGCTTCCGCCAACCCGAAGTGTGGAGGGGGTCCTGCGCCCCTCGTTCTCTCCTGCAGGCTGCAGCTGTCTGCCACGGAGGGTCTCCAGGGCGCATGTCTGTGCCCAGCCCGGAGCTCCCAAGCCCCGAAGCCCTTCAGCACCGCAACGAGTCGCTCCTGCCCTTTGGCCAGCAGATTCTGCGTCCTGGCTTCTAATTTAGATCAACAAGCCACAGTTCCCACAGAAAGGGTGTGTATGTGCTGGGGCAAGGCTTGCGGGTGACTGCGGAGCATTATTTTAACTGATAAAATGAAGCCAAATCAAATTAAGTTCCTCATCCTTATTTTCCTGAGCGGCAAAAGTGGCCTCTCCGCTCTAGGGCCCGTGTTTTTAGAGAAGCGAATGGCTTCCTGTCATTGTGGGCGCTTGGCAGAGCAGCTGTCTTCCTGGCTACTTTTTGGGAAAGGGGCCACCCCTCGTCTCTGCTGGCCCGAGGGCTCCAGGGGCTTCCTGAGTCTCTGGTGCAGCAGTAGAGACGCTCGATCTGGGGCTGTTTGCCAGGGCCGGTGCCGAGCTGACTGCCAGGCTGCAGCACCTGGTTCCGTGCTAAGTAGCGCGAGGATTCCTTGGTGGCCGGGAAAGGCCAGCGCCACGGTGGCCGGGAGCCAGCGCTGCCCCACCTCTGTCCCTGGAGGAGAACGGGTCATCTGCACTTGAGTCTGCCGCCCCCTCAGCACCCTCCACTCCCCTTTCCCCTAAAGGATCACGTTACCTGGGACTAACTGAATTCAACATCATGTTTTATGAGATTTCTTTCCCTTGATGATTTCCAGGCAAAGCCCTGATCGGACAATCATCCCAGATTACGTTGCCGATTTTCCATGTTAACATTGTTGTTGATGGGTTTTTAATCAATAAAAGAGTTGGGGTTTCTTCTGACCCATTTCTCCACTTCCCAAGGCCGCCCGGAGCCTGCAGAGCCAGAGGCGGTCTGGGCCGGAAACTTCGGTGCTTGAGGGGTGCTGCAGGCCCGCCTGTGGCAGCCCCGCCGGGTGCCCAGGAACTGCAGTGCGGCCTCGCTGCGCTCGCAGGGCCAGCGTGCTGGATCAGGCGTAAGCAATAAGAGGGTGGGGGTCCCGGAAGCTTCCTCCGTGGCTTCTGACAGCTGGAGCTCCAGACCCGGGAGGGGCGACGTGGTGACTAGGTGCCTGTCCTGAGTGTCATGCGCATGACTTGGGGCGGGGGGAGGGCTTAGAGGGCCAGATCGATGTCCTGGTGGGTCTGATGTGAAATTCCTATTGAACTAAACTTTTCAATGGTTTGCTAGGAATATTTCTGTATTGAAAGTTTCTAATTATGCTTTTTTAAAAAATACTAAAAATAAAGGTTCAAGCTGCCAAATTTTCTCCCAGGGCTTATTTCCTCAAATCCAGCCACGCTCTAGATGGTCCAGGCACGTTTGTGTTTGCTTGAAGTCCTGCACAGGTTGGCCGCGGCCGTGGACACCTTTAAAAGCCGTGTTCGTTTCCCCCTGTGGAAGGCCGGTACAGCCCAAGCCGCTGCCGGGGCACACATGATGCGGCCAGGGGAAGTCCCTGTTTACTCTGCGCGCGCCCGGAAGGACGCAGTGGACGCCCGCCTGCCTGCACAGCTCTGCCGGGCTGGAAGCTTAGGAAGTGACACCGTGGGCCTGCCTGAGCCGGTACAGCCCAGTGCTGGCACAGAGACGGCCAAGACTGGCCACTGGCCGGAGTACCTCCACCTTCTGGGACAGGGGTCTGGCTGACCACTACGGCTGCCCGTCATAACCAGCAAGTGGCGATTCTGAAGGTCAGTGACCAACCATCCCTCCAGGATCCAGTGACTGGCGCAGAAGCTCTGTAGAAACTTCGTTTTATTCTTATTTAGACTATTTCCAAAAGAAGCGGTGATGCGGTTTTCTAAAAAATACGCCTTTATAGATTTATGTAATAGGTATGTTATAAAATTCATACATGTATTTACATGGTTGCTACATACAAAATCACAGCACTGTGGTATGTACATATCTATAGGTACATTCTTTCTGCTCATCCCTGCTGTGCTTCCCGCGGGGAGGGGGGAGATGAACCACGGAAGCATCGTGGGGTGCCTCTGAGTTGGGGCTCAGCAGGGGGTGCTGAGGCCCAGCAGAAGCAGCCGGCGGCGGATTACTCCCTGCAGGCGGGCGGGCAGGTCTGGGGCTTGGACCTCGCCGTGCTACTCTGCCCTCGAGGTGGTGGTTACCGTGGACCGATCTGGGGCCTGGACTTGCTCGGCTGAGCTAAGAATTTGCCTATGTGAGGGAAGCGCCCGGGAGCACTGCCCTGGGTGCAGAATGGCGCTTCCTCCAGGGCTGCGCCAAGCCCGCAGAGCTGCACGCTAGGTGGCAGCAAGAGGTGCCCGCAGAGGTGCATGCGCGTGGGTGAGGGACCCTTCATCCCCAACTCCCGGGCAGGGGGCAGGGGTGGGAGAAAAGAACACACGGGCCCGGTGCCCTGCAGGCCGGGTCGCGGCTGCGCCCTATCCCCAAGCAGAGGGCAGAGCGCCTGGCGCGGGAGGGTGGGGCTGGGGCTTGGACCCGCGGGGCGAGGAGCAGAGGGCCTGAGCCCCGCTCAACAGCAGCTCGCCGGCCGGGGGTAGGGGACAGGGCTGCCCCTCTGGCAGCTGAGTGGGTCTGCCCGGCTGGACAGCGTGGCCCGGGAAGGAGGGTGTGCCCCAGGGGCCGGGCTCGCCTGCACCCCGCCAGCTGCGTCAGTCCATCCACCCACCCCAGTAGTCCGATTCCTCCGTGCTCAGATTTTCCTGAAGAATGAGAAGAGCCTTTTGCCTTCGGCGGAGCTGGGCTCGGCCCCGCGCCCCACAGCCTGGGCCCTGGAGAGAGGCGGCAGCAGGCCGGCTCTGTTCCTTCAGGTGCGTGTCCATCAGCTGCCGGTCAATGACCCTGTGCATGTCACGTCCTGCGGGGGCAAGGGGGCTGAGTGGGGCGCTGCGGGGTGGGCGGGGTGCGGGAAAGGGCAGAGGCCCGGACATCAGATGAGGGTGCGATGAGATGAGGAGAAAGCAAGGGGGTGACACAGGACATAGGAGCCGCCCAACACCTGCCCTTTGGGGCCTTGCCCCCCCCAGGGGTCCCCTCCGGCCCGAGTCCTGCTGTTGCCCGGCTCACAGCTGTGTTGGGCCTTGCCCAGGTCCAGCCCTCTCTAGCACCTCCTGCGACCTTGGGGGCCGGGGGGAGTGCGCCCCACATCCTGCTTTCGGTGCTAGCTGAGGCGTCAAGGCCAGCAGCGCCCACCACCTCTGGACTTTGCAGGGGACTTGCTCCCGGTCCATCTCCGGGCTGTCCCCTGCAATTTTTTTTTTTTTTGGGTCACACCCGGCAATGCTCAGGGGCTACTCCTGGCTCTGCACTCAGGAATTACTCCTGGCGGTGCTCGGGGGGACCATATGGGATGCCGGGGATCGAACCCGAGCCAGCTCAGGCTGGCCGCGTGTAAGGCAAGCGCCCTACCCGCTGGGCTATCTCTCGGGCCCTGTCCCCTGCAATTTCTTAGCAAGAAGGCAGCTGCTCCTTCCCACCCCCCAGGACAGAAACCCCACCCACACGGGTTTCTCACCGCTCCCGCCCTCCCACTCAGCTGCACCCCCGGGGCTCCACCTGGGAAGGGCCCTGCAGGCAAACGGAGCTCGACCAGTTCTGAAAGATGGAGGCCGGCAGGAAACAACCACTTGTGGCTGCCCGACAGCGAACTCTGGGCTACACTGCGGACTGAGAGGCTGGGGTCAGAGCTGGGGAGGGGGTTCTGGGCTCGACAGAGCAGACAGGACCTCCGGGGCCCTGAGCAGCCACAAGCGTCGGGCCCGCTCGCCTGTCCCTCACCAGTCCCTCACCACCTTGCTCTCCCTGAGTCTCCAGCTGAATATTCAGGGGGAAACGACTTCCCTGCCACAGCACCTTCCCGGAGCTCCCTCCTTGTCCGCGACCTTTCTCTTCCTGTCCCATCTTCACACCTGACTCTGTCCTCTCCGCCGAGAAATGTGACTGGCCTGTCCCAGGCCCTGGCGTGGAACCTTACTTCTGAGGCTAATGGCACCATGAGAAACCCCTTGAAGAATCTGTACACCACTGTAGACTACACATGACGGAAAGTCAACTTGAGAACAGCGCGCCCACACACACAGACACACACACACTCCCCCCTTACTCCACGGCCCACGGGACTTCTGGACCCCAAACTGCGTGTATGAGGTGGTGGGTCGCCGGGCAGGGACAGGGAGGGCGCATGGCACAGAGATGAGGCTGGGGGCTCTGCACACAACACGAGGGGAGGTGGCGCGGGCAGGCGGCGATGGCGGTGAGCTGAGGGCGGCGGGATGAGGGCTCGGCTCACCTCCGAAGGCAGGAGGGGTGTACAACTAAAGCTGTTGACTCGGGAGCTGAGAAAGGCCACTAGATCAGAAACCAAAGGAGCCAGATAGTAAAAAGCCCTGAGGAAGCAAACTGGAGCCAGGAGAGAAGAAAGAAGAACGGGGTGGTAAGCCACAGGACGCAGCAGCTGGCCACTAGCAGTGGTAAGCCACGGAAGCAGCAGCTGGCCACTAGCAGGAGGCCACGGGGCCCAGGACCAGCTCGGGCACCAGAGCTCCTGCGGCAGGAGGCCTGAGAGGGCCGGTCGCTGCCAACCTGCCCCCCACGACAGGGCTCGCCTCAGCCAAAGAGGGCTGACAGGGTGTCGTGGGGAGAAGCGCGAGAGGGTAACGGTCAGCCTGGGAAGTCGGTGCCGGGACTGGACTCAGGCCACCAGGCCGGGGAGAAAGACTGACTAACTGCCCGGTGTGTGGCACAGATGGCCGGAAAGGGAAGCGGAAGCTGGCTTCGGGGTAAGGACAGGCTGCTGGCGGCTTCCCGGCACCCCAGCAGCAGTGGGGTCCTTCTGGCCAACCCAGGCAGAGCCAGCTGGGAAGCCAGGAGTACGTGGCGGCCACTGCGCCCAAATAGCACTGCCTGGGCCTGCGATCGTGTGCACCGGGCAAGTGGGGCCGCCATCCACCCAAGCACCGGCAAAAGTGGGGCCGCCGTCCACCCAAGCACCGGCGAATGGGACCACCGTCCACCCAAGCATTCCAGCTGGGTCTGGGAACCCCATGTCCACTCGGCTGGGTCTCGGGCCTCTGGCTTACCTGCCAAGCCTCCAGCTGCTGGGAGAGGCTGAGTTTCTGCTGAATGGCATCCAGCAGCTGGCCGTTCAGGGACAGCATGTCCATCTTGCACTTGGCCAGTTCCAGCTCCACAGCGCTCTTCCTGCAGAGAGACAAGCGGGGCGTGGACACCCGTGCCAGAGGAGGAAGCCGCCTCGGCGCGAATCCCAGCGGCATGGCGCCGGGTCACCGTGGTCTTGCTTTGTGACGGGCTGAAGCTCACCCCACGCTCAGACCGTCTCAGTCCTGGACACCCCCGCAGCCGGAGCCAGGCCCGGGCCTCACTCGGACAAGACAAAGAGGCACTGACGTGCCGTGACCAACCAACCTCACTCGCGCCGAGGAGCCGCTCGGCCTTCCCCGGAGGCCACTGTCCGGGGGGAGCGTCCTACGCCCTCTCCTCTCCACTCGACCGAGCTGTCCCTAGACGTATGCCGTAGAGGAGGCCGCAGAGAGGTGGCCCGGCAGTGGTCATTAAAGCTCGGCATCCGGTCACAGGGGTCATCATAGGGGCTAAGGCCACGGGTGGCCGAGCAAGCAGAGCACCGCGGCAAGGCCGGGCATGGCAGGAGCCCGCAGACGCTGGCACGAATTGGCAGTTGTGCTCGCCAGGCGCGCCCAGACCTCTGTGCTTGGGGTTTGGCATTTTAGTCACACCCGGCGTGCTCAGAGGCGACTCCTGGCTCTGCACTCAGGAATTACTCCTGGCGGTGCTCGGGAACCGTGTGGATAGAGCCAGGGCAGGCTGAGTGCAAGGCAAGCGCCCTCCCCGCTGGGCTTCCGCTCAGGCCGACCTCTCTCGGCTTTGTGACTTCACATTTTTATATGCTTTGCCCCTTACTGCGCTTTACTCATCATCCCTACATCACGGTATTAACAATGAACTCAATTAAACCGTCCATCGGGGCGCTCTTTCCAGGGGCAAGAGGAAAGAAGGCCAGACCGTGCCACCTCTACAGAGGTGCCAATGGTGGCCCTGAGGCCAAAACGAACACCAGCGTCCGGTCATCCGACCCCGCCGCCTCTGAGCGAGGGCAAGCAGTGCCGCGCTCCGCCCCAGGGCAGCAGGCCGCGGGGGCCCGGCAGGACGCGGGGCGCTGCGCCCTGGCCACGCACAGCACATTCTTCCCCGGTCTCAGGCCACAGGCCGGGCGGCCGGGCTTTCACGGCCCTCTAGCCCCTGGACACCGCCCGCCTGGCCTCCCGGGGCAGTTCTGCAGCAGCCGAGCCTGGGCTGGCGGTCTGGGTCCGCACTGCGGCTGCGGCGGCCGCAGACGCGCTCGGGCCGTCCAATGAGCGCCGGTTTCCCTGATGGCGCGAGCGGCCCGTCACACCCGGCGCCATTGGCTGGCGCGCCGCCCGGTTGCCATGGACGCCGGGGCTCCCGCCTCCCCGCCGGCCCCAGCGAGCAGCACAGGCGCGGCGTCTGCCGGCAGGTGGCGCCACAGCCGCGGGACCGGGAATGTGCTGAGTAACGGCCGGTCCCAGGGCTGTCCAGCCGGCAGGTCACGCGCGGGCGTGCCCACCTCCGCCTCGCGAGGGAGCCCCGCGCCTTGCTCTTTGCTCCCCTTCTTCCTGAGTGTGCTCGAACCCAGAGCCTGCCCGGCATGTCGGCTACCCCAGCCAGGCCAGCGTCTCCCATCGCGCCATCCCTTAGGTCTCGCTGGATCCAACGCCGAAACCCTTGTCCAAGGGGCAGCAAAGGCGCATGCAGTGTGGCTTCCCCTGGGGAGCTGGGGGGATGTTTGGTCAGGGGGCTCTTCTAGCTCTGTGCTCAGGAGGGGTCCCTGCTGGACTCCCAGGAAGGACCTTCCACCTCCGAGGGCTCTGGGCCAATGTGCTTCAGGAGGGCACTCGGTGCGTGCCAGGGACCATGCAGAGGGCACTCTAGGGTGCGTGCCAGGGCACCATGCAGAGGGTACTGCGCTAACCACTGTCTACTCTGACCCCAGCATATGGCGGATTCTGCTGTCCACCGTTCTGTCTTATTCTCGGTGGGCTCCCACAATTAACACCTAAAGTTTGTCGTATTTGATATGCCAAATACCAGTAACAATTAAATTAGTTCATTCCCATGACCTGATGGAATGGTTTTTTTTTTTTTTTTTTTTTTTGCTTTTTGGGTCACACCCGGCAATGCTCAGGGGCTTCTCCTGGCTCTGCACTCAGGAATTACTCCTGGCGGTGCTCGGGGGACCATATGGGATCCCGGGGATCGAACCCGGGCCGGCATGGGCCGGCCGCGTGCAAGGCAAACGCCCTACCCGCTGGGCTATCTCTCCGGCCCCTTGATGGAATGGTTTGAGGCTCTTTACGTTCCTGGAGCGAGCAGATGCCCTTGGGCTCTACTAGCATGAGACAGGACATAAGGAGATATTACTGGAGCCCGCTCAAGGAAAGAGATGATCAATGGGAGGATAGTGATAGTGATAGTGATAGTGATGTTAGTCACAAAAATATGCAAACTTCTCCCCATCCGCAAATATGGCTCTATCAGGTATCCAGTCACTAAACGGAGGGCTCCAGGGGGCAGAGGAGCTCGTGTGGGCTCACAGAGCTCAGCCTCTAGGGAACTGAACAGAGGTAAGACAAAGAAATGGAGATAATAAAAACGATGAAAGTGAACAGAAGGGACAGAGGGTGTGTGTGTGTGTGTGTGTGTGTGTGTGTGTGTGTGTGTGTGTGTGTGTGTGTGTGTGTGAAACTGAAGTCAGAAATCACGTGTCATGCTTTTTTTTTTTGCTTTTTGGGTCACACCCAGTGATGCTCAGGGTTACTCCTGGCTCTGCACTCAGGAATCACTTCTGGCACTGCGTGGAGAACCATATGGGATGCCGGGGATCGAACCGGATCGGCTGCCTGCAAGGCAAATGCCCTCCCGCTGTGCTATCGCCCGGCCCCTGTCATGCTCTTTTGTAAAGACACACTCTAGCAGGCCAGAGACACGACCGAGGGCTCGTGCCTTGCATCCGGCCAAGCTGGGCTCATTCCCGGAGCCCCACCCATGTGGTCCCCAAGCCCCCCAGCACAGGAAGTGGGAGGGTGTGGGGCGTAGGAGAGCCTCTCCCGTTCAGACCCTGTAGGGTTTAACCACGTGCTAGCGGAGGGCCAGCGGGGCGTGCGGAGGGCCAGCGGGGCGTGCGGAGGGCCAGCGGGCGCGCGGGGCCAGCGGGCGCGGTGAGCGGCCGAGAGCACTCACTTGGCGAGGGCATCGTCGCGGTCCCTGATGGCCTTCTGGAGCTGCTCCCGGCGCGTCCTTGTCCTCGGCTGTCACTCGGAGCCGGTCTCGCTCCTCCTTCAGCGCGGTCATCTCCACACTCAGCAGAGTCACCTGAGGGGCCCAGAGGACACAGGCTCGACCTCTGCTGCCCGGCCCTCCTTGGAGGGAGACTCGCCCCTGCCCGCCTCCTGGACAGAGGATGCCCCAGGGCGAGGCTGGCCATGGGGCAGGTGCACTAGCCCTGAAGCTGTGACAGGGACGTCCCTTTTAGTGGGTTATACACCATCTCATAGTTTACTTTCTGAGTCACAGCCAACTGGGTGCAGGGGTCACTCCTGGTTCTGTGCTCAGCGGGGATCACTGGTGGAGCCTGGGGACCGTCTGGGATGTCAGAGTTCAGGCTGGCGTCAGCTGTGTGCCAGGCAAGCACCTACCCGCTGGGCCTCTCTCAGGCCCCTTCATCCCTCTTTCATGGAATTCATGAGTGGAGACCACACCTATTAGACATAGGCACATTGAGTCACAGATTTTTTGGGTTAGGGACTAAGTTTTGTTTCTGGTCGCCGTCCACTCTGCAGGGACTACTGCTTCCCCCAACGTGCGGGACCTGGCCCCCGCCCGTGGGAGGCGCTCGGCTGGTGACTCTTTCGGCTCTAACCACTGGGATTCAGACAGTCCACATGATGCTCACCTCACACCTACTACCTCCCGCGGGGTCCCGGTCTCAAAGGACGGCAGCACTGCCCAGTTGGTGGGACATGCTGTCCCTGTCCACTCTGGACACCTGAGCTCTGCGGGCAGGAAGCTGTCCTGTCTCTCTACTCTGCACAACTGTCGGCTGCCCGACAGTGGGCAGTCTCCCCCCTTTATTTTTGCTGGTGCATCTCCGGCATTTATACAGAACATATATACTGCAATCCAGGTGGACAGAATTATTAACATACAGAAAGGAAGGACGGCCTAAAAAGCATTTAAAAGCAGATTTCATGACTAAAAACATGAATTAAGTGGAAGAATTGGTGGGAAAATGTCTTACAGATAAATCATTTTTTTAAGTGAAGTTTATGGGGAACCTTAGTTCACGGACCAGTCGCTGTACTAATTATGTGACCATATCTAGAATTAAAGTTACCAAATTCATTTAAAATACAATTTTTCATGGTCTTTTTTTGTTTGTTTTGGGGCCACAGCTGCTGATGCTCCAGGGTTGGTTACTCCTCGTTCTGTGGGATGCCAGGGACTGAGCCTGGGCTGGCCACATGCAAACAAGCACCTCACCTGCTGTGTTACTCGCCGTCCCCAGTCTTTAATTTTCAGAGAACATTGACTGACAGTCAGTGATACGCTATTATGGTATGATAGAAAATAACATATAATTTCCCCCTCTCTATCTCTGGACATCTACATTATCCTAACCATACAAGAACAAATGCAATATAATGTTGGAACTTCTTTGCCTGAAATGACAAGACGTGTGTGTGTGTGTGTGTGTGTGTGTGTGTGTGTGTGCGCAAAAAACTAAATGGGGTAAGGGATGGAGCAGCTGGGGCCAGCTGTGCCCAGGGCTTCCTCTGGCAGTGCTCGGGGAACCAAATTCCCTGCCAGGGAGCAAACCAGAGCTGTTCGCATGCAGGAGAAGTAGTTGTCCTTTTTTTTCTTTTTTGGGTCACACCCGGCGATGCTCAGGGGTTACTCCTGGCTCTGCACTCAGAATTACTCCTGGTGGTGCTCAGGGGACCATATGGGATGCCGGGGATGGAACTCAGGTCGCCACGTGCAAGGCAAATGCCCTCCCCGCTGGACTATCGCTCCAGCCGCAGTTGTCCCTTTTTAAAGATGTCATTTATCACCCCAAAGTCCTTCCTACTTGGGGGCACTCCTGGTTGTCTGAGGCGATTCCCGTCTCAGGCACAGCAGGTGACCTAGACTGGCCACCTCCCCAGGAAGGTACAGTCAGCACGAGCTGGTGCGACATGGTTTCTCAGACAACAGACACTTCCACGGCTCCTTCCTGCCAGGAAGCGGAGCTCTCTGACTTCCTGTTGATCCTACACTCCGTCAGACTGAATCCCAATACAATCGCCTTCTCTTTAAGTTAAACAGTCTGACTTCCTGTTGATCCTACACTCCGTCAGACTGAATCCCAATACAATCGCCTTCTCTTTAAGTTAAACAGACTGACTTCCTGTTGATCCTACACTCCATCAGACTGAATCCCAATACAATCGCCTTCTCTTTTAAGTTAAACAGACTGACTTCCTGTTGATCCTACACTCCGTCAGACTGAATCCCAATACAATCGCCTTCTCTTTAAGTTAAACAGACTGACTTCCTGCTGATCCTACACTCCGTCAGACTGAATCCCAATACAATCGCCTTCTCTTTAAGTTACGTTTGTAACCAGAAACCCTGCCTGGTAGAGTTTTCAATAAATATTTATTGGACAAATGGGAGGGTGGGAAACCTTCACACAGCTGATAGGATCAGACCTGAGTCAGGACGCCAGGCTGGGCTGGGCCTGCTTATTAAATATTGCGCAGACTTGAACAGTTTTCCAAGGGAGGATCCATCCACATAGTTCTCCCATAAGGGGACAGAGGTCACATTTCAGGCTCTTCATATTCCAGATCTAATCACCTTCAACAGAATAAATCAGAGCAAAGGCCCCAGGAAGGTTGGAAGCTTGCTGGACTCCCTGGCTAGTCCTGCAGGGACAGCAGTTATAAGAGAGGATTCAGGCTGACCACAGAGCCAGTGGACACAGGACAACTTGCTACCAAGGACGCAGAGGACCATGATGCCTTGCAGTCCTGTCTGCAGGGAGGTGGTGCAGGTCTAGAAGCCTCAGGAGAGGCCACACCCGCCCCAGGCAGCCCGCTAGGCCTCACCCCGTGTATGAGCAGGTTCTACAACCTTCCAGGTCAGCACTCCAGCTGCGAAAGCTGCCGGCAGAGAAGCCAAAGCTACCGAGCCCGCCCTCCGGGAAGGCCCCAGAGAGGCAGCAAAGAGATGAAACTTCACAGGACATTTCTCTGCTCTGGCTGGAGACGGGCCCAGACCATCATCGAGCTGCTGGAGGTGTCCAGGGATTAGCTGCATGTCATGTGTGCACACGTGTTATAAACACAGGAGCGGAGAAACTCTCCCTCCACCCAGTGCTGAGGATGAATGATAAGCCCCATGGTGGGCCGATGAGCCTCCTCCCTCCTGTCACGGCTGTCATGAGGACTGGCCCGGCTTATTCGTACACTGTCTCGCGTTAGGGTCACCCCCCAAACCCACTTTTCCCGAGTGAAGGTGGGTCTCCTGGCAGTGAAGTACCATGGAAGAAGACTTCAGTGCCGGGCTCGGGAAGATGGATCCAAAGCCAGAAAGCAGTGAGCGGGCATGGGGGGGCTCGTAACTGAGCAAGCCTAGTGTGCACGCGGGCGGGGGGGAGGAGGGAGCACAGGCTGGGGAGCCGGGGCAGGGCTTAGGACGCTGCCTGCTGGTGTCCCAGCGAGGGTCTCTACGTCTGACCCTAACTCAAAAGGAAGAGCTCTGCTATTTCCCAGGGGAGACTTTAGAAGCTCCTTCTGGGGAGCGGCTGTTCCGTGTGCTTTAGAATGTTTAGATCAGAAAATAAATAAATGAAACAAAATGTTTAGATTAGAATAGATGCCCTCTGCCGTGTTCTCTGGAACAAGGAAATCATGACCCAGCGGAGAAGAACGGCGAGAGGGGCACGAAGCGCTTCTGAAGCTGGCAAACCTGCTGGCCGAGGCGCCGACACACAGAGCAGGCGGCAGAGACCAGCTGCTGCTGGCTCACACGACGCCCTGTCGGCGCCCGATCCGTGGCCCTTTCCGTCCGACCACCCTCGCTCTGGCCCCTGCGGCAGGACGCCTGTCTCTGGGGAGTGACGGCCTGCTAGCGCTTCTCACCCTGACTCTGACTCAGCCGTAAGTGCTGGAGAGCTGCCCGTCCCGCCTGGGCCTCCCGCGCCCGCCAGGGAGAGGTCAGCTGCTTCTAGACAGATGCGGGACGTCCCAAGAGAACTGGGGCCACAGGCAGGTCCGGCTCACCTGACTGTGGAGTTGCTGCAGCTCTTCTAGGCTCTGCCTCAGTTTACCCCTCTCTCCCTCCATGAGTTCCCTGAGGGCTCTGGAGTCCTCACTGGTCCGCCTTATCTGTTCTTCTAAGGAGTCATCCTCAATTCTTCGAGAACTCTGACAGCAGGAGCATGGAGAAGTGAGCACGTGAGGGAGGAGGAGGATGGCGCGGGAGGGAGACATGTTATGAGTGGAAGGTAAAGGCGACAGGCGAGACGGGGGAAGCACGGAGGGAGGGAAAGAAGGAAAGGAAAAGGGGCAAGAAGAAGAGTTAGAGGACAGAAAGTTCCTGCACTGCAGCTCCACACTCATTTGTTTTTCTTTTTTGGGTCACACCCGGCAATGCTCAGGGTTTCTCCTGGCTCTGCACTCAGGAACCACTCCTGGCGGTGCTCGGGGGACCATATGGGATGCCGGGGATCGAACCCGGGCTAACATAGGCTGGCCGCATGCAAGGCAAACGCCCTACCCACTGGACTATTGCTCCGGCTCCCTCCACACTCATTTTTGTTTCAAGCTTCAGGAAGGAAACTGGAGTGAACCGCACTCCTCACTCCGACGGTGTCCCTCTCCACGATGCCTGGCTCCACCAGTGAACACAGTCCGGCTCATCTGGCTGCATCTGGGCCAGCAGAGAGGCCACTATTCACCGTGAAGAAACCCGAGCGGGAGGGGCTGGCCGGGGGCAGCGGCTGGAGTCTGCCCAGGGCACATTCCTCTCCTTCGCAGGAGGGGGCCTCACGGAGCGCTAAGTGGTCCCTGCACTCTGCTCACTTACATGCTTCTGGCAGAAGGTGCAGATCTCCAAGTTTACTGACTCATCGCTAACCTCCCGCTGGGACCGACACGCTAGGAGAGCACCTTACATCTTACTTGGACTCAAACGCCCATATTCAACACTTCTAAAGACTGCACTGGGGCCCACGGAACGGAATGGAGAGCGAAACTGTCTGTATCCCGAGTCAGCAGGAAGCAGCCTTTCCAGGTACCTGGTTCTCCGCCTCCCTGATTGCTGGTAACCAGAGCTATGAAACAACCGGGCTTGGGAGAAATTGTGGAAGTCTCTAAGATTCCAGTTCCAAGGTTCACTGGCCACGAGCCAGCTCTGTGGGGGAAGGAGCTACTCGGCCCGGCTCCTACCGCGGCTCCATGCCGTCCACGATGCCTGCTCGGCCCGGCTCTTACCGTGGGCTCCATGCCGGCCACGATGCTCTGGATCAGCCGCTTCAGCTCGCTGAGGGCCGCGCGCAGGCTGCCAGCTGGCACATCCTTGGCAGATGAAGTTTCGGAAGACTCGTCCATGGAGGAGTCGGTGGAGACGGGCCGAGTCGGCACTGTCATTCCCTCGAAGGTGTGAGCAGAGATAGCGGACCTGGCAGTAGGCTTCCCAGAGCTGCAGCCGCAGCTATTGCACAAACAGTGTCTTGATGACTCGAGAGGTCTGCCACCCGCGCCCCTTGACCCGTGACCCCAAGACATGCGCGAGGGACTGGGTCTAGAAGGGTCTGTTTAATCAAGAAATACGGACACTCATTCCAGACCACGACTTCCCTTCTTATTTTCTCCGTCTGCTTTCAGCCCTCCCATTTCCCATAGAAATCACCTCGTGCTGCAAACCGTCAGCTGTAAGCTGTGGCAGGCAGTGCATGCAAGTTCAGTGAGCTGAGTGAAAAGAAGCCAGGAGGGGGCTCACTGAGTTCTAGAACTCAAGAATTGGTACAAGACCCATGAGGCTCACGGCTGCCCAATGACGGTGGCTGCGAGCACAGCCTGGCCCTATCTGTGACACCTTGTCACCTGGCTCTCCCACCTGATGCCTCGATGGATTAGTGGGTGGAAACAGAAAATCAGGGACATGCTTCGGTCATGCTTCATGCCAGCCTAGTCATGTGGCCAGGGCTGGCACGGGTGCAGGTAGGTCTATGGCACTGTGCCAGAACGGAGCTTAACCGTGGGCATGAGGCAACAAGGCAGCCTGGCTGTCCCCGGGCCCCAGAGAGCCCCATGCCTGAGGGCCGGGCACCGCACCTGCTCTCGCTCCTGCTCCAGCTCCTCGGCCTCCATGCTCTGCTCCATCTCCGACAGCAGCGATGTGCTGGTGGCGGCGGAGCTCTGCAAACTCCTTTCCTCGCTGAGCTCGTCCACCTTGGCCTGCAGCTGCCGGAAGGAGAGCCGCACCTCCTGCAGTTCCAGCTGGCTCCCTGATGCAGCTGCCAGAGAAACAGCACACGGGGGCTTGTCCCAGAGCAACCCAGAGGCGACGGAGGAACCCTCTAGCCTGTACCCTACTTCTGCACCCAGGAAAGCACAGAGAGGCCGAGGCCGGTCGGCCCCAGGGGACGCTGTCAGCAAAGGGCAGGTCTGAGACAGTCTATGGGGCAGAGAGCACCAGGTCGTCCACAGATTTCAAGAATAAGAAATAGGGGCTGGAGCGACAGCCCAGTGGGTAGGGCGTTTGCCTTGTACACGGCCGGCCCATGTTGGCCTGGGTTCGATCCCGGCATCCCATATGGTCCCCGAGCACTGCCAGGAGTAATTTCTGAGTGCAGAGCCAGGAGAAACCCCTGAGCATTGCCGGGTGTGACCCAAAAGAAAAAAAAAAAAAAAGAATAAGAAATAAAAAAGCACCCAGGGAATTTGATAGGTTATGAAAGACTTACCTCGATGTGTCAACCAACTGCAATGTACTGTACGGGCTTATTTTGTGTCTTGATTCAAACAGGAAATGTAAAACCGAGTGACGTCCAGGCACTCAAAGACTTGAACACTAACTGGATAGTTGTTGATGTTAAAAACCTGTGGCTGGGGCCGGAGCGATAGCCCAGCGGTAGGGCGTTTACCTTGCACGTGGCCAGCCTGTGGCAGCCAGGGTTCGATCCCGGCATCCCATATGGTCCCCCAATCACTGCCAGGAGTAATTCCTGAGTGCAGAGTCAGGAGTAAACCGAGCGTCGCGGGTGTGACCCAAAAAGAAAAAAAAAAAACAACCAACCTATGGCTAGTGGCCAGAGCGGCAGGTGTGGCGTTCAATCAGGTGATCCCCGAGCGCCTCAGATGCTCACCTCAGATGACCCCCTGAGCCTGCCAGGAGTGATCCCCGAGCACTGCTGAGTGTGGCCCAAACAAAGACACAAGCAAACAAAACCCCACGTCATTGCTAAACATTTGAGGTATAATTTCAGTGCCCCTATAGTTAAGTTCTTCTTTTAAGTACTCTTCATAGATGGAATCATGAAAATTCTGATTTACCTCAAAGAGAACAGGAGAGGAAGCCCAAGACCAAGCGACCGCGCACGCTGCTGGCCCAGGACCGGCCGAGCCGGGAAGGAGGCTTTGCACTGTCGCTATACTACAGGCTATCTGCACCTGAAATTCTCCAGAGTGAAGTCACACAAAGACGAGATGAGCTCTAATAAAGAATGAAGGCAATACTGAGCGGGGCGCCGGATGCTGATGGGAGCAGGGTCCCCACCGCTCTGGAAAATGGTGTGGCAGTTTCTGATGAGGGAGAGTCACACCTGCCCTGCCCTAGGGTCCAGCAACTCCCCTGGGCAGAGGCCCAATGCCCTCGACAGAGAAACGGGACGCTCACAGCAGCGTTGTTCTAGTCATAAATGGGAAACAACCCAAAGGCCAAGAAGAACAGACTAGAGAGAGCAGGGGTGAAGGTGCCGGCCCAGCATGCAGATGGCCCCGGTCTGCTCACTGGCACACCCTCACACACACCTGGGAACGGGCTGAGCACAGAGCCCCTGAACACGACTGGGTGGACCCCAGATCAACCCTCCCCACCAAACGCCAGGATGAATATATTCATATACTGCAAAGAAAAAAGACTGTGCTACAACATGAGTGGATTTCAGAGACATGATGTTGAACAGACAGAATAAAAATTATATAATGTTTGGTTCTATTTATAAAATGTTCTAGGGCTGGAGTTTGTGGGTAAAGGCCCTTGAATTCTCATCCAGCTCGGGCTCCTTCTCTTGTGTTTGAGGATCACCCACCGCACCTTTCAAATAATCTGGCAGGGAAGTAGACACCTTCTGGAATTTACTTTTTGTTGTTGCTACTTTTTTGTTCGGCAAAAAAAAAAAAATTAATTCCTGAGTGCAGAGCCAGGAGAAGCCCCTAATAAGAAGCCCCTTAGTAGGGGCTTCTCCTGCTACCACTCAGGAATTACTCCTGGCAGTGCTCGGGGGACCATATGGGATGTCGGGGCTCAAATGCTAGTTTGGCTGTGTGCAAGGCAAGTGCCCTACCAGCTGGACTATCTCTCCAGTCCGACCTCTAGAACGTGGATTCAACTTTTGTTCATTTTTGGACCACATCTAGCAGTTACTCCTGGTTCTGCATTCAGGAATTACTCCTGAGTAAAGCTGGGGATGGAACCTGGGTCGGTCACATGTCGAGCAGAGAGCACGCTGTACTATTTGTCTGGCTCCAAAGCATTTGTCCTTTGATAAAACAGTATTTCTGGACCCAGCCCCATTGTTAAACATAGAGGGTCGTGGTTGAGTCATAGTATACAGCTGGTAGGGAATTTGCCTTGCACCACGGCCGACCTAGGTTCGATCCCGGCATCCCATATAGTCCCCAAGCACTGCCAGGAGTAATTCCTGAGTGCAGAGCCAGGAATAAACCCTGAGCACTGCGGGGTGTGATCCAAAAGGGCAATAAACAAACAAACAAACAAACAAACAAACAAACAAACAAAAGGCCACTGCACACTCTTCCCCAGACTTTTAGGTCAAGGACTCAAAGACCCAAGGACTTTGGGTCCTTGCAGAGATAGAGGCATGTGGAGAAGGGCAGACGTCCAGGCTCTGAGGTCTCAGGGGCACGCTGCCCTGCAGAGCCCTCGGCAAGTCCCCACTCTGCAGGCCATCACTGGAGAATGGTGGTTAATGGCGTCAGTGGTCAGACGGGTCTTAACCAGGAAGGCTTTAACCCCGACTGCTCAGGAGAAAGGGAAAGAGACAGGCAGGTCCGCTGGGCATGGTTCCCGGGTCAGCAACGCCTGCTGACCCGTGGGAGCTCCTCCAGCTCTGGTTCTAAAGGGAGCGATTAGGATTAAAAAAGGAAAAACATTCCTAGGAAGCATTGGGCACACTGGCAGCATATTAAATTTGCAAAATACAATTATTTTCTAGGCAGCTCCACATACATCTCAGCAGGAGAAGCTGAGCACTGACAAGTACACGTTCTTAAGGCGCTGGATGAAATTAGTCCAATGATTATTCCCGCACACTCCAAGGTGGTTAATTAATCCTAACAGCAAGAGAGCGGAAGACCAGGACAGGCGGCCCCTCTGATCTCTAACTGATCCACAGGTGGGCACAAAATTCCAGACAAACCAGGAAAGCATCGATTAAAGACGAAACCCTGTAAGTGTCTTTTAATAAAACCCTGTAAATGTCTCGATATGATAAAAAATGACACTAACTGTATTTGCGTATATGAAAAGGAAGCAGTTAAGTAGTTTGCATTTATAGTCTACTCGAGGGGCGCACTCACAAGACTCACGCCCCACCACGGCCTCTCCCCATTTTACATCTGAGGAAATGGAGGGGATGTTACATGATTTGACACTTGTGCAGTGGGTTGCATAATGAGGTCATGTAACTTTATTTTATTTATTTATTTATTTTTTTTTTTTTTTTTTTTTGGTCACACCCGGCAATGCTCAGGGGTTTCTCCTGGCTCTGCACTCAGGAATTACTCCTGGCGGTGCTCGGGGAATCATATGGGATACTGGGATCGAGCCCAGGCCAACATAGGCCGGCCGCATGCAAGGCAACGGCCTACTTGCTGGGCTATCGCCTCCGGCCCGAGGTCGTGTAACTTTAAACAATTTCATTAGGAGCTGGAGAGATGATAGGCGCAGAGGGTGGGGTGCTTGCCTGGCAACACGGCCAACCCAGCTTTGATCCCCAGCACCTCATGTGGTCCCCAGAGCCCCACCAGGAGTGATCTCTGAGCATAGAGCCAGGTGTGGCCCAAACCTCCCCCCCAGATATCTTAAAACATTTTTCTTTATGATTGATTACTAGTTAAGTTTTTAATGTTACTTTTTGTCTTTTGGGGGTCACACTCAGTGATGCTCAGGGGTTACTCCTGGCTCTGCACTCAGGAATTACTCCTGGCCGTGCTTGGGGACCATAGGGGACGCTGGGGATCGAACCCGGGTTGGCCATGTGCAAGGCAAACGCCACACCTGCTGTACTTTGCTCCAGTCCCAACTAGTAAGGCTTTATTTTTCTTTTTTTTTGGGGGTCACACCCAGCGACTCAGGGTTACTCCTGGCTCTTTGCTCAGGAATTACTCCTGGCGGTGCCTCAGGGATCATGTGGGATGTCAGGAATCAAACCGGGTCCACCACAGCACGGCAAACGCCCCTACCCGCTGCTATTGCTCTGGCCCCAGCAACTAGTAAGACTTTTGAATTTTTTTTTTTACTGAATCACTGTGAGATACACAGTTACAAAGTTGTTCAGGGCCGTTGTGATAGTACAATGGGTAGGGTGTTTGCCCTACATGCGACCAACCCAGGTTCGATCCCAGCATCCCATACGGTAGCCCAAGCACAGCCAGGAGTGATCCCTGAGCACCGAGTAAGGAGTCAGCCCTAAGCATTGCTGGGTGTGGCCAAACGAAACAAAAATGGAACAAATTAATCAAGAAGTTCCTACTAAACACAAACTTCTTAGTTGAAGGTAGAAAAGGAAGGGAAAAGGTGCTAATTTGCCTTCAACACGATGAAGCACCTGATGCCAGCTTAGCTGATGGTGTCAGTAACAAGTGACGGTGGCTGAAGGTGTCGCCTACTCATCCAGACCCCGGAGCTCTCCTGCAGGTCTGACACTGGTCCAGTGGCCCTCTGGGGCCCAGTCTTAGGGCAGGAACCTTCTTGGTGCTGGAGTACTGCTGGCTGACCACTTACACACAAATGACACTGTTTCAAGGCCTGTGTCCAGAGAAGAGCCATCCACTACCAGCCACAGTCCCCGGGGAAGGGGCCTGGCTGCAAACCCTTCCGGGGCAGACTCACGCTCTATTTTGGGACCGGCTGGGAGGGATTATCTGTTTGTTTAGTCTGTTGCTTCTCGTCAAGTGAGAGCTTGGGGATTCAACTAAGGTCTGGTGGCAGTTTCCAAATAAGGCTGAATATGGCCACAAAGAACTTTCCTTAAGGAGCAAGAAAAGAGGCTCATTAGGCTCATGGAGGGGTTAGCCTGCACTTTTTTCTAACAAGCAGGCCTGCAGGCAGAACGGACGTCCTGCAGAGCTCAGTGGGCAGTTGCCTGGTTTCTGCCCAGTGCCAGGCAGCTAATGCCCGAGGCTGGCAGGCGGCAGCAGGGGCGCATGCTGAGCTGAGCCCGAAAGTCACAGGCTCCCTCTGGGATCTTGAGGGGATTCACAAACCCTAGGAGACTGCACTGATACCCCTGCTGTTCCAGTCATGTTCTCACCAGAAAGAACTTAGGGAAACTGCTCCAGGGGCCAGGGCAGAGCAAATAGGAAGGATGACCCGTGAGCACCAAAGCATTTCCTCTGGGCAGGGCCGGAATGGCTGACCCGGCACTGCCCAAGCTGCAGGAGAGCTGGGGCTTCCTGGCTCCTGGCCCTGGGGCAGCACTGGCCTCCAGCTCTCCTTTGGGCAGCCGAAAGTGCTCCTGCTGCAGTACCTGAAGGTCTTTGTCCTGGCCCTGCCTCTCCAGAATCAGCACCCGGTCCTGTAGCTCTTCCACGGTCCCTTGGAGCACGTCGTTTTTCTTCCAAGGTGGCGCTGAGACGATGCTCCAGCTCCCGTTTCCGCCTCCGACAGCATCTTGATCTGCAAGGGCGGAGAGTCCCAGGGTGACCACTGCCCGGTGCTGAGTGGGAAGAAGCCTGGCTCTCTCCCAGGGCTCTGCCCAGGGACTCCGTGACCCCGCTCTCTGAAAACAGCGGAACTCTCTGGGAAAGAGCAGAGCTGTGCTGTGGGGATGCTGAGTGTGGCAGGCCAGGCGGAGGAAGCGAAGGTTAGTTTCCTGGAAATGCCACTGATAGACTGAAAAGGGCCCCACCTTGCTGACCCATGACTTTACCTCAATCCCACAGTTTGTGGGGACGTGGGCCCTAGTCTCTACACTATTCTTCCTGAGATACTGCTCACCAACGACAATATCCACTGTGCGCCTGCTTGACCGCTGGAGGACGGCGCCAGAGCTCACCGTTCAGGAAGGGAACCCCAAGCTAACAGGGAAGCTATCGGGATGGGAACACAACTGAGCAACTGGTTTTAGTCCAAGGATCTTTTTTATTTGAGGGGAGGGGTCACATCCAGCAATACTCAGGGGTTACTCCTGGCTCTGCACTCAGGAATTACTCCTGGCAGTGCTCAGGGGACAATATGGGATGTCAGGGATCGAGTCCGGGCCAGCCACATGCAAGGCAAATGCCCTCTCTGCTGTGTTATTGCTCCGGCCCCAGTCCAAGGATCTTTTGCCTGAGCAAATAATCTGTGATGGAAAGTGATTTCTCTCCTTTTATAAAACAGGCCAGGAATGTTTGTACACTAAATATTAGAAGATATAAATCTTTTAGGAAAGAGCATATAGTCTAGTCAGCATCAGAGAGAAAACAGGAAAAACTAAAGAAATACCATGTCACAGGCCTCAGGGTTTGCTGGGTGAGAAGCCATGCCGGCACTGCCCAGGGTCACCCATGTTTTAGACCAAGGCCCCTGCCCTGCTGAGGGGCTCCAGGAAGCAAATTCATTGCTTTGAGGGGCCTCTGCAACCCACCCACCCCTGGCTCTTCCCGTTGACCAGCCTCCGGTTGGACCAATGTCTAACCAGCTTATAGCACCTGATGTGGCTATGATTTTTTATGGCCTTTCCAGTCTAGTGTGGATTACAATCCATTACGAGGACCAGCCCAGAATATTCCAGGGGAGATTCTGAAATCACGGTCTAACTTGTACCAGAGGACCCTGAAACCCACCTTTCCCTCTGCTGTGTGGCTGGTCTGACTCTGGGCCTGGAATTCTGTTCACAGGGTACAGAGCTTCCCTGGACACTGGTCAATCAGATAGGAGGAAAGCCATCCCGGGAAATCAAGTATCTGGCCTTT
>JAJIBD010014949.1:0-30639 GCA_021461705.1 Cryptotis parvus
TTTTTTTTTTTTGGGTCACACCGGCGACGCTCAGGGGTTACTCCTGGATCTGCACTCAGGAACCACTCCTGGCGGTACTCGGGGACCATATGGGATGCCAGGGATCGAACCCGAGGTGGCACAGGCCAGTCGCATGCAAGGCAAGCGCCCTACCCGCTGGGCTATCGCTCCGGCCCTATTTTTCTCCTTTTAAGTTGTGCTTTCCCTCTATTGATAGTGGTACTAAAACCAAACGTTCATTTTGCAGAAATATCCTTTGAAGCATAGAAAGATTTTAATTTTGCAGAAGTTCAGTTTGTTTTTGTTTTCATGTTCATTTATGTACCGAATCCAAGGTCACAAAGATTTATGTCTATCTTTTATTTTAAGAATTGTATAGCTTTAGGAGCCAGAGCAGTAGTCCATCGGGTAGGGTGTTTGCCTTGCACACAGCTGACCTGGGTTCATTCCCGGCATTCCATGTGGTCCCCAGAGCACAGCCAGGAGTAATTCCTGAGTGCTATCCAAAAGAAAAAAAAATCTATAGCTTTATCCTAAAATTAAGTTCTTGACCCACTAAGACAAATGTTTCTATTTTCAGTGGGGTGGAGGTGGGGGAGTGAGAGAAGCGGGCAATGCCACACCCAGTGGTACTCAGGGCTTACCTTGGCTCTGTGCTTAGAGATCATTCCTGATCCCAAGCTGGGGGACCATATGGGATGCCATGAATTGAACTCAGATTGGTCATATGCAAGGAAAATGCCCTACCTCTGGCCCCTGAGTTAAATTTTTCGTGTGTTTGTGTGTGTGTGTGTTTGTGTGTGTGTGTGTTTGATAGAATTCAGGGTCTATGCCTAGCTCTCTATTGGGGGGGGTCACTTTTCTTTTTGGCCACACCTGGAAATACTCAAGAATTACACCTGCAGGTGCTTGGAGGACCATAGGAGATGCCGGGATTAAACCCAGGATGACTATATGCAGAGTAAGTGCCCTACTTACTGTACTATCTCTGGCCTCTTGTGGGTCACTCTTGACAGTGTTCAGGGGATCATGTTGGGGATTGAATCCAGGGTCTCCTGTGTTCAGTTTGAGGAGCTATGTCAGTGGTCCCTTTTTTTTTTTTTTTTTTTTTTTTTTTCTTTTTTGGGTCATACCCGGCAATGCTCAAGGTTACTCCTGGCTCTGCACTCAGGAATTACTCCTGGCGGTGCTTGGGGACCATATGGGATGCCAGGGAATCGAACCCGGTCTGTTGCATGCAAGGCAAACACCTACCTGCTGGACTATCACTCTGGCCTCTTGAATTTTTTAAATAGAGATCCAACATCTTCCATGTGTATGTAGAGATTCAATGACCTTAGCAGTACTGATGAAAGTGTTCTCATTTGGTTCATCTTGGCATTTTACAAAACAATGTCTATGAACAGAAGCATTTCCTTCTTCTTTTTTTTCTCCTCACACTTTTATTAACTGTAAAATTTCCCAAACACTGCCAGATGTGGCATCTGAGCATTGCCGGGTGTGGTTCCTCCCCCAAACTATTTATTTGGCCACACTGGTTCAGGGCTTACTCCTGGCTCTGCACTCAGGGATCACTTCTGACAGAGCTCAGCACTCTATGGGGTTCTAGGGGTTGAACCTGGTCAACTGTGTGCAAGGCAAACACCTTAACTGGTCTATTATTGCTCTGACCCCAAGGATGTCTCAAGAAAGGCATAAATCCCTTGCTCCCCACTTTTTGTGCACTGCCCGCACCATACCTGAGCCAACCAGGAGAAAAGTAGAAACTACAGGAGAAAGCCTGTGGTTGGGGTGATAGTACATGGAGTACATGGAGAGTACATGAGAGTACATGGAGAGTACATCAGAGTACATGAGAGTACATGGAGAGTACACTTTTCTTGCATGTAGCCAACCCTAGTTCCATCCCTCTATGCTCCTCCAGGCCCTGCCAGGATTGATCCTTAAGAGCAGAGCCAGGAAAAAGCCCTAAATAAGTGCCAGGTGTGGCCCCAAAATAAAAACAAAGCAACCAGAAACCCAAAAATCTCCAGAAGCAAAATCTATAAAAAACAAATAAATAAAAATCTACCTTGCAGGTCACTACTGGCCGCCCACCTATTAGATGGTCAGACTTCCTTGTCAAGACCCTGAAGAGGACGGTTTGAGGCTCTTCATGTTCCTGAATCAACCAGATGCCATTGGGCTACATTGGCACGTGATAGGGTCCAATGGAAATGTTACTGGCGCCCGCTCAAGCAAATCGATGAATAACTGGATTCAAGTGATCAAGTGATTACTACTATAGATACAAAAGAAGGGAAAATCCAGCTTCTAACCCTAAAGATTCCCTTTAAGCATTCTTATTAAGGCACTGGAAGAACTTCAAATTAAATAAACTGAAAAGGGTGGGGACTCGCTTTTTAAGGTTGGATAGTACAGGAGTTAAGGCACAGACCGGGGCAATAATGGAAATACTTTCTGGGGTTTTTGGAGGCGGGGTGTGGAAGACCACATCCGCAATGCCCAGGAGTTACTCCTGGCTCTGCACTTAGATATTAATCCTGGTGATGATAGGGGGACCATATGGGATGGCGGGGATCAACTCCGACCCGTGAGCAAGGCAAACAAATGCCCTATCCTATGTCTCCGGCCCTCCAAGAAATATATTCCTGGCCACAACCAAAGAAGCCAGTAAAGAGGGATTTGGAAAGAAAGAAAGATTCACAATTAACCCTGGGATCTGTGGAGTCAGCAAACTTTGAGTTTTGCTATTCTTGTGTGTGTGTGTGTGTGTGTGTAGGTGGGGGAGGGGGAGAGGATACACTAGATTCACCATTGCTTTTTCTTTTGGGGCCACATCCAGCAATCCTCAGGGAATTACTCCTGGTGGTGCTCGGAGAACCATATGTGATGCTAGGGACTGAATCTGGGTCGCGCGCCTGCAAGGCAAACGCCCTCCCTGCTGTACTATCACTCTGGCCCTCACGTTTGCTTTTATTTTTATATTATTTTGTTTTGTGGGACCCATCTAGTGGTGTTCAGAACTTAGTCCTGGCAGACTGGGGACCACATGGGGTGCTGGGGACCGATCCTGGTTGATCTGCGTACAAGGCAACTACCTGCTGTCTTATCTTTCCAGCCCCTGGCCGTTATTTTAATTACTATTATTACTATTATTTTTGCTTTTTTTGGGTCACACCCAGCAATGCTCAAAGGTTACTTCTGGCTCTGCACTCAGGAATTACTTCTGGCGCTGCTTGGAGGACCATATGGGATGCTGAAGATTGAACCCGGGTCAGCCGTGTGCAAGGCAACGCCCTACCCGCTGGACTATCGCTCTGGCTCCCTCACCATTAATTTTAGCAATTTGGGCGAACTATGCTGAAACTGCCCAATGTAAAGTAAAAAATCATGATAATCAAAAGTAGATTTATTGTTAATAGCTTCATTTCAAAAACAAACGAACAGAAAAGGTCCAGTGGTCATGAGGAATCCAGGAAGACCTGCCCGAGCAAAACCAACTTGGAGGTGAAGGGCTGGCTGGGGGCAGCTGAGCAGGGGCGCTTTCCGTCTGGAAGACTTCTTCTCCTGCGCTTGTTCCTGCTTTTCAGGCAGCGGGAATGTTTCTGGCCCTGCTGGGGGTACCCCCGGCCCTGAGCTCATCGTCTTTTTCTGAAATCTGGACCGATTCCTCTTGAGGGAGTAGAATTCCCGCATCAAGTCTTCCACTTCCCACTGCTCGTCCTTCAGTCGGCTGCAACAGTGCAGCGCGCGGGGTCGATGGGGGTGCGCTTCTGTGTTGAAGATGTAACCCCGGCCCCCAGGATGCACTCCCCATGAGGGTCATCACGGCGTCGAAGGTGGAGCCGTTGTTGTGGATGAAGTTGGTCGGTCGAAGAGCAGGTAGAGGTACTTCACAGTCTCGGCCAGGAAGAAGGACTCCATGCGGTTGTCCAGCTTGTGGTCACGCAGGTCTTTGATCTGCCGCGAGGGAGGGAGAGGAAGGCAATCAGAACATCCTCACGAGCAGCCCAGGGGGCCAGGGAACCCCACTGGGAGTCCAGTTGCCAGCAAGCCCCAGGGAGTCTCTGGGACAGTCAGTTTCCCGGCTGAGCGCCCCCTGGGACAGTCAGTTTCCCCACTGAGTGCCCCCCTGGGACAGTCAGTTTCCGGCTGAGCGCCCCCTGGGACAGTCAGTTTCCGGCTGAGTGCCCCCTTTCCTAAGCAGCCCCATCCCTCAACTGCATCAACCCCGTTTCCAGCTCCCCTTCCTGCTTCTGTCCTCACGCAAAAAAAAAAATGTTTCTACCTTTTTTTGTTCCAAGGACCAGCACCCTATCCAAGCTTGTCCCAGCGGCAGTTATTATTAACTGCTGCGGTAGACACGTGGTTTTCAGCCTTTTGATGCCAGTGGGATGGTCCCAGTTCCACAGTGGCTCAAAACGTCACTGCTTACAGTTTACAATTCTTCCTTCACTTATGAAAAGGGTTCAGCCTGACTGACCCATCATGAGGTGAAAATATTGAAAAAGGTGTTTAATACACCTAATCAACATCGTTGCTGCAACAAGCCTGTTGAAGTCTGCTCAGCACCCTGTAAGAGTGAACGGTGACCAGCAGGCCTGTTTGATCAGAGCACTGGGTATCTCAGAGGCAGGTGGGTTACTGGTAGGTATGATGACAGGCACAACCGCAAAATATAGTCGCCCGAACAGCGGCAGCACATGGACCGTGGGGCACGGCCACTGATCCTACAGCTGCTGCCGAACACCACAACATCCTACCCCGTTTCAAGCCTGGGAAAAGATGGACATTCCCAGGATGGCTTCTAATGAATGTGTCTCGCTTTCACAGCCTCCCAGAGCTGGAGGGGGAAAAAAACCCAAAACCGTGAGGTTTCAGTTTTAATGGGGCCCCACCCATTGGTGCTCAAAGGGTGAACAAGGCCACACGGAGCAGGGGCTGGGGGGACCTTGTGGTTCTGAGGATTAAACCCAGGCCCTTCCACTTGAGCCCCAGCTTTACCGGGAAATTGTAAGTAGAACCACAGTAAGGAAGCTGATGCACTCCTACTGCAGAAATCGCAGCTGATCCATCAGCCCCTTTCACACAGACAGAGCCCAGAGTCCTTCCTGACAGGTGGTCAGGCCTCTTCTCTCTCCCTTGCTCCTTATTCCTGCTGATCGGGGCAGTCTTCCCTACAGACCTCACCTCACGTCTCTGCCAGTGTCGCTTCATGAGAAAGTTGCCCCTGACCTCCCTTTATGGTTCTTGACTTTTCCCTTTGTGACCGTGATCACAGCTTCACGACAAGGAGAAAACGCAGCAGTTTACTGGGCCAATGTTCCTTGAAACGCAAGAAGGTGCTTACCAACCTCTAGTTGTAGTGAACGACCGGAGTCTTGGGGCAAAAAAGGAAAAAATTCATTCTGCGTTTCCAGCCACAGAAGAGTGAGTACTTGTTACAAGCATTCGGCTTTTTAGAGGTAGCAGCATGTTTTGTCCAACGACATCCTTAGTGGGCCTCTATTTTACACCCCAACAGCATGACCAGAACATGAGCCTAACACACACAGCCCTACTCTCTCACCCTATCTGATGAAGGTCACGGAACCCCACGCCCATTCCGACCATTCACTTTGGAAGACCTCCAAAGGGTTTGTTTTCAGGGAAAAAAGTCAGACGTTCCCAACAAAACCCCAGTGGGCTTATCCACGTTGGCATTTCACAAACGCAACATATCCAAAGACTAAAAACATATCAGCGCTTTAATGGGCCCCCACACATACGGGTCTTTTCTTCCAAAGTGCATCCATGTCCAGCTTAGAGACTCGAATCCAAGTACAAGCTTTCGAAGGAGAAGGATGTTGATCCTAATCCCATACCCTACGAAATCCTTCGGAGGCTTTGGGGTAGATTTTCTTCCAGATTCCTCTCTCATACATCTGGTTTTGACGTGACTGCAGTGGTTGTTTATGCTATCTTGCCTGCTCAGGTCCTCTGAGGATCGGCAGAGCTCGCCCTTGGCCTCCGCTCGGTCTATTCCCCAGAGAAGTGCTTGTTCCAAAATAAAAGATCAGTTCAGCTCACTACCGTACTTGCACCAAGCACATCGGATTCCAGGCTCTTCCCTGTGGCTTCCTGTGAGCTGGAGCCCTGCCTACGCTTCCCCTCTGGCCGGCAACTGCTGCCGCTCTGGACCTTCCACTGGTCACCTGGACACGGTCAGCTCAGGGGTCTTCAGTCTCAGTCTCTAGAACCCTAGCTGGGGGCCTGACCCACAGAAGACATTCGCTAAACACCTGTGAAACTTGTGTAACTATTTCCTTAGGGTCTGAGCTTAAGGCTCCCGAACCGTATTTCCCGTCTAGCCTCCATCTTGTCAGCCTCCCCCACAAGCGTCACCTTGGCAAAGAGCCTCTTCAGACCACTTCAGGATCTCTGATGTAGGGAGAATGTCAAGGGCAAGAGTTAAGACCCCAAGAAAGATCACTAGCTATGGGGACCGGAGCAATAGCACAGCGGGAGGGCCTTTGCCTTGCACGCAGCCAACGGGTTAGATCCCCAGCATCCCATATGGTCCCCAGAGCACCGCCAGGAGTAATTCCTGAGCAAAGAGCCGGAGTAACCCCTATTGTCACTGGGTATGACCCAAAAAGCAAAAAAGGAACACTAGTTATGGAAGCGTTGCTGGCAGGGGGTCCTAGTAACAAGCTTTGGGGGGAAATAATAAAACTTCCCAAACCTGATGTAGCCCAAAGGCATGAAGATCACATCCTGTTAAGATGCAAATCCTGAGATCTTTGGATATGACAAATCCTGAGATCTTTGGATATGACAAATCCTGAGATCTTTGTCATCCCCATGGGCAGAGGACCCCTCTGAAAAGGAGAAGCCACAGGAGACACTGAAAGCTTGTGTTACTAGGAAAGGACCATCTGAAAGGATCAGAGTCCAAGAAATTCCCTAGGACAACACTCCTAGGGAATCTTTCACAACATGAAAGATTAACTTTCATGTATGCAGAGAACTTTCATTTTTGTTTTTTTTTGGGGGATCACACCCAGCAATGGTCAGGGGCTAATCCTGGCTCTGGCTCTCTCTCTCTCTCTCTCTCTCTCTCTCTCTCTCTCTCTCTCTCTTTTTGCTTTTTTGGGTCACACCTGGTGATGCTCAGGTGTTACTCCTGGCTCTGCACTCAGGAATTACTCCTGGTGGTGCTCGGGGGACCATATGGGATGCGGGGATTGAATCTGGGTCAGCCACATGCAAGGCAAATGCCCTACCTGCTGTGCTATAGCTCCGGCCCCTCTTTCTTTTTTCTTTTTTTTTTTGCTATTTTTTTTTTTTTGGGGGTCACACCCGGCAATGCTCAGGGGTTGCTCCTGGCTCTGCACTCAGGATTTACTCCTGATGGTGCTCGGGGGACCATATGGGATGCTGGGGATCGAACCGGGTTGGCCGCATGCAAGGCAAACGCCCTCCCGCTGTGCTATCGCTCTGGCCCCATGCAGAGAACTTTCATGCATGCCGAGAACTGGGAAACCTGTATACAGGCGCCTCCGGCAAGTCATTCTCTGCTTTCCCACTCTGGAGACTGAGCAAGTATCCCCCTCTTTCCCCTCACATCTCTAGACTTTCTTTTTAAATAAACTATTTTGTTTCACTAGTTCACCTCTTGAAATTCTTTTATTTTCTTTCTTTCTTTCTTTTTTTTTTTTTGCTTTTTGGGTCACACCTGGCGATGCTCAGGGGTTACTCCTGGCTCTGCACTCAGGAGTTACTCCCTGGCGTGCTCGGGGGACCATATGGGACGCCGGGGATCGAACCCGGGCCAGCACAGGCCAGCCGCGTGCAAGGCAACGCCCTACCCGCTGGACTATCGCTCCGGCCCCTTGAAATTCTTTTTCTACCATGGAGGGTAAACGGACTCAGAACACCCAGTGCCAAGGTTAGGACTGACTTTCCCTGAGAACCTAGGTGGCAGGGAAGCAGTAGAACAAATGACTTCAGACACGGCTGGACGCTGCCGCGTGAGTGTCTGAGCTGCAGAGGTGCCGGTAGTGGACTGGCAAGTGGACCCTCACCAGGTGTTTCCCTGAGTGGCCGAGGTGGGCCAAGCACAGAAGGGGAAGCGCCGCCATTTTCCTCACGCTCCCGCCCTCGCCTCCCCACCCCGCCAAGTTCCCGGCAACAGGACCTGCAGCTGACTTCCCTGCCACCCGGAAGAATGAAGTTTCTCTGTTCTTCAGTTCTCCAGACTATGGACTAAGGCACCCTTGACCTCCTAAGACAGCCTTCCCCAGGCCCCCAAGCCCACCCTTCAGCAGCTCTTCAGTGTCTGGGGCCCGTGGAAACACTTACTGTCGCGAATCCGCATTCCACCTTGCTGATTTTTTTCAATGGATTCCACAGCGTCTCTCCCGAGTTCTAAGAGGGTGGGATCCCCGTGGCCCGGTAGAGGTACATAGCGCTCTCAATGAGTTCTGCAAAGTGCCAAAGAGACCCTCGTCACCTAGGCTGAGAGTCACTGAGGGCCAACCCAGGGAAGAGAGATTCCTCCCCCTCACGCGCAGGGCCCCCATCTGGGAGAAACACGGACAACCCACTCATGTTAGGTTTTCAGAGCTAATGTCCTGAAGGCGGAGGACGAGAGGAGACCAGCAGGAGAGACCTATTCCCAGGCAGGCGGCAGCCAGGCTCAGAGACAGGGAAGGGTCTGACTTTTAACTCAGAGGCTGACCTTTAACTCCTGCTATCTGTTCCTTCTTTCCTCCACAGGAGCAAAATTCCCTGCCTTTACCCAGAGGCACGGAGCTCCCGACATTAATGCTCTTCCTAGCAGCCTGCACAGGACAAAGATTAAGGACCCTGGCACCACCTTAGAACAGACTAAGAGGAAAGGACTGGAGAGAGAGTACAGGGGCCAAGAGGGCACTTTGCTGGGGCCAGACCAATAGTTCAGTGGGCAGTGTTTGCCTTGCACGTAGCTGACCCAGGTTCGATCCCCAGCATCCCATATGGTCCCCGAGCACCACCAGGAGTAACCATGGGTCTCGACAGTGACAGCACTCAGTTTAGATTTGGACTTCAGGGAGGTCAAGACCTCAGAGGCCTGTCGGCATGGCTCTGCCCTCCCAACACTGCTGATCTGACACAAGGACCAGAGTGTGCCGGAGAGATCGGACAGCGGGGAAGGCACTTTCTTTGCATGTGGCTGACCAGTGTCCGATTCCCAGCAACCCATATGGTCCCTGAAGTCCTCCAGGAGTGACCCCTGAGCATAGAGCCAGAAGTAAACCCTGAGCACTGCCAGGTGTGGCTCCCAAAATAAGAACAACAACAATAAGAAAACCCAAGTTCCAGCATGTAAGGCACCAGCCCTGATGAGCGGGACCTTCCTTATCTCCGTTGCTATTGTGCTCAGGGTAGGAAGCGTGACTAAGGCATTCCTGGATTCCTGGAGGTAGTGCCTTGTTTCCACTGAGGCTTTCCTGCCCATCCATCATGCACCTGGAACAGAGGGCCTGTGACCACTGAGTGCCCCTGGCGCTGGCAGTGAACCAGCCAAAGCAAGACAACCACTGGACAGGGCTTAGCTGTCCCACGAGGATCTTGGTGGGAAACCCTCACCGGTTGCCCCTAACTCTGACACTGCACAAGCCTAAGTCTTACATTTCCTCCCAAACTCTGACTTCCCTTTCATCTGTTAGCGACACTGCATGTACGGCCCCCTGCACGTTTTCTCTTTTAAAAAGACAATAAAAGGCCATGAAATAAACGCATGAGAGAGTCCACACACAGCAGCCTGGTCGGGGTCCAAAGCGACTAACACTTGCTCTTTATTCCTCTCAGTGCTGTTTAACTGTCTGTTTGGGGGGCCACACTTGGTGGTGCTCAGCATAAACTCCTGGCAGTGCTCAGGGATCACTCCAGGGAATCCATGGGAATCAACTCCCCCACCCACCACCGTCTATACTATCTCTCCAGTCCCAGCTTATTTTAACTTTTAAAAGTGTTTTTGGGGGCCGGAGGATAGCCCAGCAGGTAAGGCATTTGCCTTGCACATGGCCGGCCTCTGCCGGCCCGGGTTTGATCCCCAGCGTCCCATATGGTCCCCGAGCACTGCCAGGAGTAATTCCTGAGTGCAGAGCCAGGAGAAACCCCAGAGCATTGCCGAGTGTGACCCAAAAAAAGCAAAATAAATAAATAAATAAATAAATAAATAAACAAATGTGTTTTTTTTGGGTCTCCCAAACCATGCTCTAAGGGTCCCCGGTCTATTGCTGGCAATACTCAGAGCCTGGTGCTTCTCCAACTCAGTAATACTGGGGGCCACGGGCCACCTCAGTGATGTTTGGGGGTTGGGGTGGGGTCAGTGTGATGCCAGGAATCAAGCCTCGGCCCCTACACCCAGGCACAAGCGCCAGCCCTATGAACCGTCTTCCTAGCCTGAAGATGCTATTTCAGTTCCTCGGCGCGTTGCCCGCTCCCGCCACTCCTACCGATCACTTGGGTTACTGGAGGCAGAAAACGGGGCAGGGAGGGCAGAGCGGGCACGAGTCACTGGAAGGCTTTCAGGTGGCAGGTGGGAGGTGCCTAAGACAATGGGAGCATAACCTATTTCGGGGTGGGGGTGGCGGGCGGTGCTGACGAAGCTTCCTTCCTCTCTCGCCAATTCCCCTTCCTCTCCTCTCTCTCCTTGAACTTTTCTGCAGTGACTCAGAGGTTCGGCCCCCAAAAGGAACCGCAGACCGTGATCTCGAGTGTCATCCTTCATTCTCTGCATCTTGGTTTTCTGCACCGCACACGGGCAGCGGGACAAGGCTCAGTGATTCACTCCGGAAGTGCCACTGCCAAGGTCTCACATTCCATAGCACAGAAGAATCATTTCTCTGACCCGCTGACTCGGAATCTGGTCACACTTGTGAAATCCTGCTAGCAGAATTTCAGAATCATAAGGGGTCGAGTAAGGTTTATCACCTCCTTACTCACACTTGTCTATATTTGTCTGAGCATAAGCGGAGTGAGGGAGACCGGCCTTCCACCCGAGCTCCGGCACTCAGCAGCCCTGAGCAGATCATTTCAACTACTGGGTCTCCAGTCCTACTGGAATTATGGGGCTAAAAAATTCCTGGCAGGAAAAGGACCCAGAGCCACTAAGATCAAGGCGCGGGGGCCAGGGGGAAGGAATGGACGTGTAGGCCTTGGTGAGGCACGGCGGCATGAGTGTGGAAGCGGCGGAACCCGGAGCAGTGGCCAGCAGTGTGTGGCCTGGATGCTTTACCTGGCCCGGCGGGTAGCCTTCTCGCTTCTCCACGGTATATCCCTGAGGAATGTTGTAGAATTCTGGGAGCCCCCAAACTGCTTCCACACAGTGTAGTAGTTAAGAAAGGTCCTCATGGCATTATCGATGTCGCCGATAAGGCTCTGTAGGAGAGAAGCAGTGGTTGGGAAGTGAACATCAGGCCTACAAAACCCACTGCCACTAAGAATGTTTGCTCCGTCATCTACTCCCGGCGAGGCCTGGAGTCAGATTCTTTTTTTTTTTTTTTGGGTCACACCTGGCAATGCTCAGGGGGTTTCTCCTGGCTCTGCACTCAGGAATCATTCCTGGCGGTGCTCGGGGGACCATATGGGATGCCGGAGATCGAACCCAGGCCGGCATGGGCCGGCCGTGCAAGGCAAACGCCCTACCCGCTGGGCTATCGCTCCGGCCCCTGGAGTCAGATTCTTTTTTTTTTTTTTTTTTTTTTGCTTTTTGGGTCACACCTGGCAATGCTCAGAGTCTACTCCTGGCTCTGCACTCAGGAATTACTCCTGGCGGTGCTCGGGGGACCATATGGGATGCCGGGATTGAACCCAGGCCAACACAGGCCGGCCGCGTGCAAGGCAAACACCCTCCCCACTGGGCTATCGCTCCGGCCCCTGGAGTCAGATTCTTAACTATCAGAGCCACATCTCTAGAAGGGAAAATACAACCTATCTCATACATTGTTGGAAAGAAGCAAAGATAATAAACAAAGTCCCTACCCAAAGGTCATGTTCAGAGTTATAGTACAGCAAGGGCACTTGCCTTGCAAGACCTGGGTTTGATCCCCAGCACCCCATGGTCCCCCCAAGCCCTGCCAGGGAGTGATCCCTGAGTACAGAAGCAGGAATAAGTCCTGAACACCACTGAGTATAAACCACCACTGCCCCCCTCTCCCCCAAAAAATCCAACCAAAATAAACAAAAGTATATGTTAGTCCATCAAAGAACTGCTATAGTTTTTGCTTACTTCTTTTGGGTTTTGGTTTTGGGCCATACCAGGCAGTGCTCAGGGGTTACTCCAGGCTCTGCACTCAGGAACCACTTCTGGTGGGTGCTCGGGGGGACCACATGGGATGCTGGGGATCGAACCCGGGTTGGCTACATGTAAGGCAAGTGCCCTCGCCACTGTACTACTGCTCCTGTCCCTCCACTAGCAATTTTTAAAACTTTACTTAAACCCCGTGACTTACAAAATTGTTCACAGTACAGTTGTTTCAGGTATTCAATATTCCAACACCAGTCCCACCAGTTCCCCGCCCCCAAGTGTCCCTTAACAGGTACTATTTACTTTATATTGTCCACTTGGGAATTTTTTTTTTGGGTCACACCCAGCTTTGCTCAGGGGTTACTCCTGGCTCTTCACTCAGGAATTACTCCTGGTGATGCTAGGGGACCATATGGGATGCTGGGGATCAAACCCGGGTCGGCTGCATGAAAGGCAAACGCCCTACCTGCTGGACTATCACTGCGCCCCACTTGCAATTTTTTTTTTTTATTTTTTGGGTCACACCCGGCAATGCTCAGGGGTTTCTCCTGGCTCTTCACTCAAGAATTACTCCTGGCGGTGCTCGGGGGACCATATGGGATGCTGGGGATTGAACCCGGGCTGGCATGGGCCAGCTGCGTGCAAGGCAAACACCCGTACCTGCTGGGCTATCGCTCTGGCCCCCCACTTACAATTTTTAAGTAGGTAAATCAGTCATGTAATTTGAAATTGTAGGAATAGGAAAAGGTTCACCATACTAAAATCTCACTTCCACCCTCCACCCCAGCAAATAATTTTCTCCTAGTTTTTTTTTTATCTTTTTGCATTTGTATTAATTTTGAAACATAAGCAAATATGAATTAGTGCCTTTTTCTCCCATATTAAATGCCTAGCTTATGGGAGTTCACAATAGCTAGAATATGGAAACAACCAGAGCAGCTGAGAACAGAAGACTGGCTAAAGAAACCATGGTACATCTACACAATGGAATACTATGTAGCTGTCAGGATAAAAGAAATCATGAAATTTATCTACATATGGATAGACATGGAGATTATCATGCTGAGTGAAATGAGTCAGAAGGGTAAGGACAGACACAGAATGACTGTACTCATTTGTGGGATATAAATAGATACTAGCTTTCTACTAATTGTTGGAAATGGTAACCCAGACTAGAACTGAGCATTGAGTGTAGGCAAAGGGATTTTCATAATTCCTAAATGTATGTATAATAAAAGGGGGAAAGAGGGAAAGAGAGAGAGAGAGAGGGAGAGAGAGAGAGAGAGAAAGAGAGAGAAGAGGAAAAGTGTCTCCCATGGAGGCAGGCTGGGGAGGGGAGAAGAATCTGGGGACACTGGTGGTGGGAAATGGGCACTGGCGGAGGGGATGGGTGCTGGAACACTGTATGACTGAAACCCAATCATGAACATCTTTGTAATTGTATAACTCACGGTGGTATAATAAAATAAAACTTTAAAAAATAAAACTTTGGAAGTTATGAAAACTTAATAAAATGTAGCTTATGAAGTATATAGTTCTAAACATATCTTAAAAAACTAAGTCATATTGCTTGCCTTCTCATGTGTACACAAAAAAGCACCTTCTACCCGCGCAAGACAGTTGTGTAGTATTTCACTGCCTAGACATTAGCTTCATTCCAATCTTCTGCTATTTACTATACAAGTCAAAACTGCAAAATAAATAAGTCTGCACATATGTAACCTCAACATACACAAAGCGTATTTGTGAAAGAAATGTCCAACTAGGGTTTCTGGTGAGAGAATTCATGCAGTTGCAATTTTGCTGGCAGTTGCCAAGTAGCTAATGCTATTATGTGAACTCACAGGGGACAGCTGGCCTTCTTGACATTTCTACTGGAAGTCCCAGAGTTAGAATAAACTTGACATTTCCCAGAGAAATTTCTTGGTCCCTTTACTTTCCCACAAAGTTGCCTCTTACTCCATCTCACTCCCATCTTAGTGAAAGAAGCACCATCCACCCTGTTATCTGGTCAGAAGCCTGGGGTCATCCTCGACACACCTCCCTTTCCTCCACCTCCACAACCATTCCAGCAACTCCTATCAGTTCTCATTACAGAACAGCAAGATTCTGGTCATGGAGGTAGTTTACTGGGGAAGCCCGCAGGGCCCCTCCCCGCCTCTCTCAGCCACTATCCCCAAAGCAGCAGAGAAAACAGACCCGCGGCAGACAGCATTAATTTATTCCACACACCGGTGCTTCCCACGGGCTGGAGAAAGCCAAGACCGGGCGCTGCTGCCCAAGGACCTGCCTAGCCTGGTCATGGCCCACCTTCCACTGACTTCTCTGTCCCTTCCCTGGACTGCAGCCACAGTGCTTTTGTTCCTGACAAACGCCAATCTCTTTCCTTTCTTTCTTCCCTTCCTTTTTATTGGGGGGGGAGGACTGGGGGGAAAACCCAGCAGTTGTGTTCAGGGCTGACTCCTGGCTCAGTGCTCAGAGAATCACTCCTGGCTGAGTTTGGGGAACCACATCAGGTTTCGGGGAGATAGAACCTGGGTCGGCTGCATGCATGGCAAGACTCTTTCTTTTTTCTCTCTCTTTCTTTCTCTCTCTCTCTCCCTCTCTCTCTCTCTCTCTCTCTCTCTCTCTCTCTCTCTCTCTCTCTGTTTTTTGCTTTTTTGGGTCACACCGGCAATGCTCAGGGGTCACTCCTGGAATGCTTGAGGGATCACGCAGTGCTGGAGATCAACCAAGGCTTCCTGCAAAGCATGTGCTCAGCCCTCTGCGCTTTCTCTCTGGCCATGTGCCCTATTCCCTCTCGCCCAGGACCTTCGCGTGTGCTGCTCCTTCTCAGAACACCGGCCTTCACCCCCGCCCAATTCCCTACCATAACTACTTATGAGAGGCCCTTTGGTCCAAAGGAGGCTCCATCCAATATTCTCTCTCAGCCTCTTCTTCCCTTAATTACTGTGCATTTGTCTAATTATTAATTTGTGTCTCTTCCTCTATAAAGTTAAGTAGGTCAGAAGCCCATGAGTACAGAGACATTTAATACGTGGTGAGCAAATGAATGTACAGGGTTTTCTGTTTATTTTGGGGTCACACCTCAGAGGGTTAAACCTGGCTCTGTCCTCAGGAATCACTCCCTGGCAGTGCAGGGGACCATACAGGATACAGGAAATTTAACTTGGATCTGCTGCATGCAAAGCAAGCACCATCTACAATATTTTTGTTTGTTTTGAATACTAATTTGTAAGTGCATTTTGGTGTACAGAGGAGTGGGGTTAGATGAATCTAACCCATCTTCAGGGCCTGAGAGAGATACTACAGTGGGTAAAGTGCTTGCCTTCCACATGGTCAACACAGGTTTAATACCCGGCATCCCATGTTCCCTGAGCACTGCTAAGAGTAACAACTGAGTGCAGAGCCAGGAGTGACCCCTGAGCATCTCTGGGTGTGGCCTGAAAATAAAACAGAACAACAAAAATCCCTGCCAGCTGCTACTCTATTAGACCCTGTAGCAGGAACAGCGATGGCAGTCAGAGCACCCAAAAGGCTTCTGCCTCTTCCTCCAGCCTGATTGCTATCAGAGGGGGAAACTGGACAGAAATGACCAGGAAAGAAACAGCTGTTGCCAACAGCTATTACAGTCCAGCCTGGATAGGTCCTGTCTACATGTTTTTGGCTTTTGGGCCACACCCAGAGGTGGCTCAGGGCTTTCTCTTGCTCTGTGCTCAGGGACCGTTCTCATTTGTTTCGGTGCTTGGGGAACATAAGGAGTGCTGGGTGGCACACTGGGGCTGGCCATGCACAAGGCGCCTGTCTTAACTCTGCCCCATCTCCTCGGCCCTGGCACAGTCTGCTTCTCACCAAGTGACGTAACAGGAAGCTCAGTTCCTGACACCCCAAAGCTTCCCTTGGAAAATTCAATCTGACAAAATCTTAAATCCACAAATCACCCTAAGTCTCTCCTCCACCTCCAGTCCATCACTTCAAAATGAAAAACAGAAATGAGAAGCCATAGAAACACAAAACGAGGACATCAGAACGAGGCTGCCTTCTAGTGCCAGGGGATGCTGGCCTCTCTGTGATGGTGCTTACCTGAAGACCAGGCCAGTAGGCCTCCAAAGACTGGAAGACAGGCATGGACACAGTCCCCTTGTACATCTGCACCCACAGGTACCAGTCATCGAAGCGGGTGTAGTTCCGAATGGCTTTGTTATACTCTGCAGTCGAGATGGGAAACGAACCTGTCAGTGATTAGGAGACAGAAGCAAGGCCTGGACAGCAGAAGCCTGAACAGATTTTTGTTTGTCTGCTTGGGGTGGAGGATCCCACCCGGCAACGCTCAAAGGCTCACTCCTGGCAGGGCTCGGAGACCATACGGGGTGCCAGGGATTTGAACCCAGGTCAGCTGATGCAAGGCAAGTGCCCTAACGGCAGTACTATCTGTCCAGCCCCAACAAACACTTTTAATATAGATCTTGTGAGGGCCTCGCTTCACTGCAGCTAGGAGGCCACAAAGCACAGAAGGAGCACAGGTTCTGGAGTCCAGTTCCAGACTCAAAACCCAGCTCCGTCTTACCACTGGCTACCAGTGACACTGGGCACGTTCCGTTCCTGTCTGTCTGTCTGTCTGTCTGTCTCTCCCGACCTCCCTCCATCCTTTATTTCCTTCTTTTGTTCTTTTCTTTAGTTCTATTCCTTCCTTTCTTCCTTTTTTGTTCTGGAAGAAAAGGGGGTGGGTTTACATCCCTGGCGGTGCTCAGAAGCTGCTCCCAGCTCTGTTCCTGAGCGCTGAAAGTAGGTAAAGGATACAGTATCTGACTGCAAAGCTAAAGCCCAAAGGAAGAGAGAGAGAAAAGGAAAGTGGGGACAATGGAGGTGGGAAATATACCCTGAAGCCATGGGTGCTGGAACACTGTGAGACTGAAAGCGCGATCATGAGCCAACTTACAACTGTGTATCTCACGGTGATTCAATAAAAAAAGAAAAGAAAAAGACCTGAGGAAGCTTTAACAGACACCAACTGGGCAGTATTAGTCCAGGGACGTGCTGAGTACAGACTCAGATATTCAGAACTGACCCCAGGAAAGTGTTATCCGTGCAGAGTTCCAGAAAAGCCATGGGAAAGAGCCCCGACCCGGTCCTTTTTTACCTAGGAACATGGCCATGAGCGTCTTATCCTGGAGCAAGATAGCTCCCTTCACCAGGTACTCGAAGTAGGAGTCCACGCCAGCCCCGATGCCTGCGTCCTGGGCCACCCAGTTGCCAGTGAGCACGTCGATATGGTTGCCGACCTGGAGGAAAGACACATGGTCCCAAGGAAGGCCCTTTCCACACTCCTGATTGCTAACCGAGATGCCAGACAGCCCCGGCTGGGCTTTCTGAAAGTCCTACAGGTTGCCAGGTCAGAACTCTGAGGCCCAAGGCTGGATCATGGCCAGCTTTCCTACAAATCTGTATGCTGAGGCTGTATCTCTCGCACCTTTTGTGAAGTCTTTATTATACACACCGGGACAATGAAGCGAGACAATGACCTGGAAAGTGCACATGTTTGGAATGCCCTGCCAGGAGAAAATGGGAGCGGGAAGATGAGAGCTTGCTGTGCCCACAGCTGTTGGAGATGCTCCAGAATCAAGGCACGCTCTTCCAGACTTGGACAAATCAATCTAGGAAAGACCCCCCGCACCCCGCCCCAAGACAGGAGAAGCATTAAAAAGGTAGTGACAGGGATCAGGGGAGGTGTGACAGATCCTACTGGGAACATTTTTGTAACTGTGTGACTTTAAGGGGCTCTGAAGAGGTCACACCACAGTTCTCAGGGGCTACTCCTGGCTCAGCACTCAGAGATGCTCCCCAATAGCAAGGGGGAGGGGGAGGAGTCTGGGACAGGAAGTCAGGGGGTGGGTGAAGGACCATGTGATGCTGGGGATTAAACCGGGGGCTCCTGCATGCAAGTGTATGTTCAGCGTGTTGAGTGATCTCTGCAGCCCCAAGATATTTACAGAGAAAGTCAGGGGCAGGAGAGATTGTACTGCAGGTAGGCGCTACGCTTGCCTTACCACTGACTGACAGGGTTTGATTCCCCAGCACTCCCGAAGAGTTCCTGAGCCTGCCAGGAGTGATCTCTAAGCACAGTAGTAAGCCCTGAGCATCACCGGGTATGGCCTCCAAACTGAAAACAAATACATGAATTTGAAAGGTCTAACGGAAGAACTGTGTTTCTTATCCAGCTGAGGCCCTTGGTGAAGCTGGTAACTTCCACATCTCCTAGCAGACCCTCAGCAAGGGTGACTCCTAAAGAGTCAATGTGGAAGGTAAGTCCCGGAAAACAAGGGCAGCAGAGGAGGGACGGGAGGTGCGGCAGGGAGGCATCCATAGAGTGAGGAGGCCCAGGCAGGCGCCTACTGTGGGAAACGGCACTGGAGCCTGCTGGGCGGCTCCAAGTCATCCCACTCATGGGCAGGGACCTGGGGATTTCTCCACCGGCTCCATTAGCACCTGTCCTTGTTCGGGGACTCTGTGAGGGGAGCAGTAAGTCCTGTACACCCAGCTGAGAGCAAGCCAAGGAGGCTTCCGGCACTCATTAAGGCCCAAGGCAGAGCTGTGGGTGACCACGGCAGGAAGACAGGCCAGGGCGCAGGAACGACAGGTGTGAGCACGTAGGGTAGAGACTCACACAGTCCACTACAGCTCTAGTCTGGAGAAGAAGCTGCTGGGTTTGGCCTTGTTACAGGCCGAAGGGACTGTCAAGGATCCTCACCATTGGATCCCTTTTCAAGCCTAGAACAGGACTTTGCATGAGCTGTCGTCCATCTGAATCACCTCCAGATAACGCAGCCTCAATAAGTCACAATGACTCACCCAAGACGCTTTAACACACCGAAGTTACTGCTGAAGTCACTGAAGACCAGAAAGTTTGAGTAACTTGCCCAGGGTCACACAGTGTTGAGGTGGCAAGGTCAGGGAACTCAAACCCAGTTCTGACTAAATCTGGTGCTATTTCCTGGATAGCTTTGGCACAACTACAATTAGTTTCCTTAGATTATCCAGTTTAGGAATTGAAAACACCCTGAAAGGTCATCTGGTCCAAAGTGTGAAATTTCCATGGGTGAACAGGTATTGGAAAGAAAGGGAAGCTCAGGGGTCAAACAGTTTTGGGAAACATTGTTTTAAGCAAAAGTCAAGAGATTTTGCATAGAATTTCATTAACCTTTCACCTGTTTGTATTTATTATAATTGCCACCCCACCCCCAAAAAGGACACTCCTTGTAGTATTTCCCAAACCTAATTGGCAAACAAATCGCTTTTATCATGGACCAGATTTTAGAAAGAGTATTATTAGAAGCATATGTCGGCCGTTCAAAAGAGGGCCCAGAAAGTCTGCTGGTCTTGGGGTGCTGAGTAAATTGGGGGCACAAGGAATAAGACCTACTCCAAGGAATCTGAGACAATCAAGGCGTCACGCTTTAGAGAGCCCCCTCTGCCGGTCAGAGATGTTCTCTCCTGCTCTCCAGGCCAAACACTTGATTTAGAGGCTTTGGTTTCCTTTCAGTCTCCTGAGCCTAAGTCCCACGTCATTCTGGAGGTCACCCTAAGTTTTCCTTGGCAAGGCTGCAACGTGCTACTGGGCACGGAGCCCCCTGGACAGGGCCACGGCGGCGGCCCTGCCTTAGCAGGAAGGGTGGCAGTCGCCTTACCAGCCCGATGTCCGACCGGCTCTCCCACAGGCGTGTCAGCGCCATTCTGGCTACGTCTTCAAACACGGGGTCACCAGTGAGGCTGGTGAGGGTGGCAAATTCCACAATGAAGGTCCCGATCCCGGCGGTGCAGGTGATGGGGGTCTCGCCTGGGTTCACGCCGTGAAGGAGGTTCACCGTTCCATACGGCATACCAGTGGGGGTCTGAAAGGCTGAACCACCGCAAAATTAAGACCCCGACAGGGTGGGGAGGCCTAAGGCAGGAAGAGAACAAGCCTCTCCCGACCTCCTCCGTGTTCTGAGCCAGAGCAGAGCCAATGTCCCAACAGAAGAGGCGCCTGTGTCACTGCGCGTGAGCCCTGGGGTCTGGCCCAGCAGTGGCCACCCTGAGCATGCTCCCACCCCCAACACACACAGCTCGTCGCTAGAGCAGCTCCCTGGTTTATTTCTCTGCACTCTGCCCCGAGGGCCAGGCACATGATTTAGTATTAGTGGATTTAGCCAAAGCAGGGAAGATGCTAGTGGGCACCGAGGAGCAGGCTTCACCCGGCTATTCAGACCTGCTATTTTTCTTTTCTCGGTCTCATTTACTTCTAATGATATATATTAAGGAACGATCTCTTGTGGTGTTTGGGATTGAAATCAGGCCTCACACAGGCAAAGCAAGTGCTTTACTGCTGAGCTATGTCCCAAGCCCTGTACAACAGTTTCTAGAACACTGTGAAGAGCCAGGGGATCTGCAGGTCTAACCCATCCCAGGGAAGCCAATCTCAGATTTGGGGCTTTAAATAAAGAGGCGTAAAGAGCGTAGGAACTAAATAATTTCGAATGACAACACGGGCCAGAGAGATGGCTGGCTGGGCAGTGCTAACACTCTGCGCGCAGGGAGCCCAGGTTTGCCCTTGGACAGTGCAAGGCCCCTGGGGCACCACTGGGAGTGACAGCTGAGCTGGAGCAGAAGTTATTGCTCTCGAACACTGGTGGGTGTGGCCAAAACATAATGGTGGGGGAAACCCCTCCAATAACAATGATATATAAAAGGATGTGAGCCGATAAACACTGTGTTTTCCAATTTACAGTAGGAAAAGTCAGGTCTGGGAAGAAACGTGTCAAAGGGCACAAGGGGAGCAACAAGAACTGGGCTGGAAGCGGCCCTCAGGCACCCTCTTCCTTGACCCTGCCAAGGGCAGTGCCCCCTTCCTTCCAAGATTAGGCAGGGAAATAAACAGCCAGTTGGAGACAGAGATTCCTCACAGCCTAAAGGTCTAACGGCCCCCAGGGGAACAGTAAGTGGCCCCACACTGTGGACAAAGCTGCCAGAACTTCCTGGCCAGGAAGACGGCTCAGGGGCTGGAGCACAGACTTTGCAGGCAGGAGACCTGGGCTTTGGCCTGGGCATGGTCTCCCCAAATACTGTCAGAAGCAACTGCAAGCAAAAGCCGAAAAGCTCCTGACCACCATGGCCAGCCAGGTGCCACCCTCAGCCCCTAAGCAAAAACAGACAAAACCAGAGGCCTAGTAATACTGCTGGAGACGACCAACTTGCTATGTGGCCATGATTGGCAAGTGGAGAGAATGTGATTTCCAACTCCAAAGGCTGCAGAGGGCTACTCTGGGCAGGCCAGGCAGATTTAAAAGGGGTGGGGCATGACAAAATCTGATTTCCTGACCAGAATGGTGGAGACGCAGGTGATTTGCTCCAATGGGTACTTCTCAATGTGTATGTCTCAAGACACGCAAGTCCCTTTAAAGGATCCAAAAGGGGGAGCACCCAGGGAAAAGGGATGGGGGCTAGCAGTGGAGCACATGCTTTGTCTGTATGAAGGCCTGGGTTTGATCCTCAACACTGCCAAAAAAAGGGGTGGGGGGGAAAGAGAGGGGAAGCAACCAGGTAGCCCTGCAGGAACAAACCACACAAGTCACTGTTGGATGACAGGCTTAGCTGGCTGGCGAGCTATGCTCACAGCTTGATCTATTTACATGTTCTTAAGCCAAGGTTCATTCTAATGAGATCGCTCTTCTATGTAAACACTGCTAGAGGGTGTGGCAGTTACAGAAGTCACCTTGACTCTGAATAACTTCTGATTTATTATTATACATCTACTAAGACTTTTATGTTATCTAGATTGGGCACAGCTCCTCTTTATATCCACTGCACCCAGCATGGGACAGTTAGAATTTACAGGAGACTGCTACCCTGGCTACGTTAAGACTATCTTTAAGATTATAGAAAGGATCATACTAGTTTGCCCTCATGCAGGCAAGTGTGATCCTTTCAGTATACAGAGATCGAGATACTCAGAATCACCCTGGTGCAGATAATAAATAAGAAGGACTTGGGGCCGGAGTGATAGCCCAGCAGGTAGGGTGTTTGCCTTGCCCGGCCAGTGCCGGCCCAGGTTCGATCCCCAGCATCCCATAAGGTCGCCCGAGCACTGCCAGGAGTAATTCCTGAGTGCAGAGCCAGGAGAAACCCCTGAGCATTGCCGGGTGTGCCCCAAAAAAAGCAAAAAAAAAAAAAAAAAAAAGGACCTGTGGGTACCATCTAGACTACATGAAGCCCATGAAATTAAAATGTATTACTTTATACCCCCTCCAGTGTTTTACATAAGAGATAATCTCGTAGAAGAGATTAGTCCTTGGCATAATCCTTTGTTTATACCTAAAATAGGGTGTGGCACCACCCTTCACTATCTAAAAGCTGTTTAGGGTTCTTCCTTGACAAGACCCTCCCTGTCAACAGTTAGGATTACTTGAAGCACTTGCCCCTTTTTGGGTAGGATTCCTCTCTGGTAGGATCCTCTTTGGTGGGAGACTTGGGTTCTTGTGTATGGTCTAAGTTCTGACCAGAGCTAGAGTTCTTTCATTATACCGGATTGCGGTGGTGGTAGAGCTTTTGTACTATTAAAAGCCTACTTGGAACTGCGCCAGACTCGTGAGTTTTCGTCCGTTCCCCTGGTGGCCTCGGAGGTAGAAGAGAACTTCTGTCCTGACACTGTCGGGGACCCCAGCGGCTCCCCCAACAGTCACTATGCTTGCAAGGAGAAAACTGGGCCACTTGCTACCACCCAGACTGTGAACTGCAGCTCGGCCCCAAGGAAAGGCGCAGAGCGAGGGAGCTTTGGAAAGCCACGGGGTTAGGGGTGGAGCAGCCCAGGACACACTAGGGTGGAAACAGCGCTACGGGCTCCCACACACCCCAAAAGAAAACACAGTATCCAGCTGAGGCTGCCCCCCCTTCCCCACCTCACCCAAATACCCCGAACTTGGCCTTCAGCCCTGGACACAGCTTCCAAACAAATTCCTCCCACTACAGTGGTGCTTGAGGCTCCCCAAGCACTTTCTCTTTTCTGACTTCATCCTCATTGTAGCCCAAAGTGGCTAAGATTTAGGGGCCCGAAAGGACAACAGTGGCTTGGTCAAGCCTACGGCTGGCAGCGCTGGGTCTAGGGCCTCAGGAACAAGGCTCCTGCTCTCGGACCCTTTCATGCCTGCACTTCCGGGGGTGAGCAATAGGATTCACCCCTAGAAGGCTAGGGGCCTTCTACCCCCCCCAGACTCCCGCTTTCCCCCCTTTGTCCTGAGCCGCCACACACATAATTATCAGCTCCTCCCTTCAGACCTGCAAACCCTCAAAATGCCCCGGACATGTGCAAGGAAGAATGTCAAGAGTCGGGGAAGAGACGCCGGGAATGAACTGAATGTGGCCATTCTCCTCTCCGGTAAGAGGAGCCGGACGGACGGCGTGCAGGTGTTACCTGGCAGGAGTTTTCGGGCTGCCTCCTCGGCCATCCTCAGGAGCGGTCCCGAGCAGGGCCATCCGCCTCCACTTCCACGCCCGCCTTCTTGGAGAGCAGGTGAGCCGACAGCAGTCCGCCCACCACTACAACAGTGCACACAGAGAGGAGGGTCAGGCTCCAGGGCTCTCTCCGCCCGTGTGCAAATCATGCAGAACACGGGCTGGATGGATAGGTGCTCGGAGGAGCCTAAGGGATGCCTAGAACCCAGGTGGGCCACGTGCAAGGCAAATGCCCTTCCTGCTATACTATCACTCCAGCCCAGCGTTAGGATCTTCTGGAAAAAAGAGTCCCTGAGCCTCACGCATTGTTACAGTGCTGAGCATTTCCCCGCTCTCGGTGGGTTACCAAAGGGAGGGCGATCACCCTGTGGACCCTGCGGTGGACCCAGCACTGACCACCACTGTCACCCTTAGATAGTGAGCGTCTGAGATGGAGAGAGGAGCCCCGACTCAGCATCTCATCAGGGGCAGCGCCAGGTCTTCCTGACTGTAAAGCCCCCACCACCCCATTTTGTTTTGTTTTGTTTTGGGGTCACACTGGCAATTCTCAAGTATTGGGAACCTGTGTAGAGATGAGTCTCGGTGAGCTCGGGAGAACGACAACACGAGGTGCTGCGGATGGAAGCCGGCCGCTCGGGGCACGGCAGGCACCCAACCTGCTCTTCTCTCGCTCCAGCCACTTTCAACAAACTATTTTTAAACTTAAAAACATTTTTTCAAAGAAACATAAAGGAACAAGATAATTTTAAACAAAATACAGATGGGACTTGACATATAAAGATGTATGTGACTGGCGCCTGCTCCAGCAAATCGATGAACAACAGAAAGATAAGTGACAAGTGACACCTGATTAGAATTCTACAAAGAGGGGGAAATGGGAAGAGGCCAACAGTGAAGAGAACACAGTTAAGAATTTTTTTTTTTTTTTAGGGCCTTGCACGCGGCCGGCCTGTGCCAGCCCGGGTTCGATCCCCGACATCCCATATGGTCCCCCAAGCACCGCCAGGAGTAATTCCTGAGTGCAGAGCCAGGAGTAACCCCTGAGCGCCGCGGGTGTGACCCAAAAAAGAAAAAAAAAAATTTAAAAATGAGGGCTGGAGCGATAGCACAGCGGGGAGGGCATTTGTCTTGAATGCAGGCAACCCAGGTTCGATCCCCAGCATCCCATATGGTCTTCTGAACACCACCAGGAGTGATTCCTGAGTGCAGAGCCAGGAGTAACCCCAGAGTATTGCTGGGTGTGACTTTCTCTCCCCCATCCCCCCCACACAAAGCCAAAAAAAAAGATTATTTTAAATGAGGGACTAAAGTTAGAGCACAGCAGGTAGGGCCCTTGTCTCGCACACAGCAGACCAGGGTTTGATCCCTGGCCTACCATGCACCGCCAGGAGCTGGGATCCAACCTGGGTCAGCTGTGTGCAAGGTAAATGCCCTACCTGCTAGACTGTCGCTCTGACCCCTAAAGAAGTTACATTTATGTACTTCCAATTTTTTTACAGAATAAAAAAAAATGCAAGATCTGCCACACAGGAAGAAAAGAGGCTCCAGAAACTGGTAAATCTGGGGCTAGAGAGACAGCACAGCGCGTAGGGCGTTTGCCTTGTACATGGTCGATCTGGGTTCGATCCCGGCATCTCATATGGTCCCCTGAGCACCGCCAGGAGTAACTCCTAAGCGAAGAGCCAGGAGTAACCCCTGAGCATTGCTGGGTGTGACGCCCCCAAAAAAAAAAAAAAAAAAGAAAAAATGTACAACCAAGTTAAAAACAAAAAACTGGTAAATCTGAAAAAATCTAGTACCCGGAGGGATCGGACAGCCAGTATGATGCTTGCCTTGCACGCCTCTGGTCTGGGTTTGATCCTCGGCATCCCATACTGTCCCCAAACACTGCCAGGAGTGATCCCTGAGCATAGACCCTGTAGTAAGCCCTGAACACTGCTGGGTGTGCCCTCCAAACAAACCAGAAAACAAACAAAAATAAAAACCTTAATAAATATAAAACAACAATAACATGAAACAAAGGAGCTAAACTTCCTACCTACAGCATATAGTTGGAGAAACCTCCAAGTTAGGGTTTTGAATTGTTCAGAAAAAAAAAAATTTCAGTAACTTGAGAATTTGTCATTACATTTGTGAAACTTCCCATGATATATTTAGATGCCATGCATAATTCCCACATGAGTGGGCCAGAGAGAGAGAGAGAGAGAGAGAGAGAGAGAGAGAGAGAGAGAGAGAAAGAGAGAGAGAGAGAGAGAGAGAGAGAGAGAGAGAGAGAGAGAGGGCAGGGGCAAGGTGTTGGCCTTGCACACAGCTGACAGCTGATTCCTGGTACTGCCTGTGGTCACCGAAGAAACCCAGGGCTATACCTGAGCACAAAGCCAGGTGTAGCCCCTGAGCACTGAAAAAAGAAAAATTCCAGCGAGAAAATGAAATAAAAAAAAGAAAATCTACAAAAGGCATAAACACACTTGCCTTGCACACAGCCAACCAAGGTAGGATGCCTGTTGGCCCATATGATTATCTGAGCCCACACCAGGGAATGACCCCTGAGCACAGAGCCAGGAATAAGCCCTGAGCAGGGCGTGCTCCCTCCCAAAACAAAACCAGGTAGAAGATGGGAAAAATAGCACAAAATCAAAAGTTTATATAAAAAGTTTATATATATAAATATATCTGCATATATTTATATAATTATTGTAAATGGGTTAAGTATAAAAGAAAGATTGCTAAAAGAAAAGGTCATGCATAATTTAGAGAAGAAATATCTAAGCATAAAATACAGGAATATTAAAAGTGAAAGGGCATAAAAAGATATAATAGGCAAATGCCACCCAAAGAAAGTGGAAGTTATTGTATTTATAACTGAAACAATCACTGGAAACCTACTGAGAATAGTGATTCTAAGCTGCCACCAGACAAGGCAATTCACTAGGCATAGACAGGAACCACGTTTTAAGTGGTTTTAAGTGGTTCTGATGGGCAGGAAGCTTTGGAGACTAACTCCCTAGACTTGCTCTTACTACAGTAATCACTAATCACATTTTACTTTTTTTTCAGGTTTTGGGGGCCACACCTGACAATGCTCAGTGGTTACTCCTGGCTCTGCACTCAGGAATCACTCCTGGTAGTACTTGCTGATCATATTGGATTCTGAGGACTGAACCCAGGTTGGCCATGTATAAGGCAAATGCCCTACAGCGGGTAGGGCATTTGCCTCATCTACATGGGTGCTATCACCCCAGCCCCACTAATCACATTTTAAACCTATTTAAGTTTGAACCACTTAAGCACTATTTAAATTTAAACTCTCTATAATTAAATGACATAAAACATTCAGTCCTTTAATTAAGGATGATACATTTCAAATAGTCAATAGCTACATGTGACTAATAGCTATTGTATCAAAATCATCAATATAGTTTTTTTTTCTTCTTTTCTTGGTTTTTGGTCATACCCAGTGGTGCTCTGGGCTTACTCCTGGTTCTGAGCTCAAGGATCACTTTTGGCAGGCTTGAGGGACCATATGTGGGGACAGCGATTGAATCCGAGTGGGGTGCGTGCAAGGCAAGCACCTTACCCGATGAACTATGTCCCCACCCTATAAAGCGTTTCTCTCATGGCAGAAAGTTCGACTGAGAAGGTCTCCTAGCCAGAATGCTCTAAGAAGGTGGGCCCACATCTTTCTTATTCATGGTTGTACACCTAGCAGCAAATATAGGTTATACAGGTAAGTAATTCTGGCACATTTCTTTTTAAGTTTTCTTTTTTTGGGTCACACCGGCGATGCTCAGGGGTTACTCCTGGCTCTACACTCAGGAATCACTCCTGGCGGTGCTCGGGGACCATATAGGATGCCGGGATCGAACCCAGGCCGGCATGGGGCCGGGGCGTGAAAGGCAAATGCCCTACCCGCTGGGCTATCGCTCCGCCCAATTCTGGCATATTTCTTCTCAGCCTTTTCTCCATCCCTAGCTCAACCATGTGTCTGAAACTGAGGCATGACCATAAGACCTCTCACCTCTCAAGACTTCTCCAGGGGAGAAGAAATCAGTCATGACTTGAGACAACAGCTGGGTCAGCCCTTAAGATACTATTTCTCAAGTCCTGGTTAATAGAAAAAAAAAAAAAAAAAAAAAACTCCAGTTTTCTTCCCAAAACCATCTAAGGCAGCTCGCAGCCCTTACCTCGAATGTTGGTCTCAAACACAGAAGCGTTCACATCAATATCAAAGTCCACATTGTCTTGGAGCACTTCAACCACTCTTTGGAATTCTGAGATGTTCCCCAAAATCTGGAAGCAAAGGGGCACATGGCAGACGATAAGGTCGTCACTGTTTATCTGCCGATCCGCCACACAACCGAACTAAAGCGCGGCCCCATGCCAGGCTCTCCTGCCTTCAAACACGTGGTGCCCTCTGCCAGGAGCCTCGGTGTCTTCCCATATCCCAGTGGAACCTGTCGTCAGTTGGCACCTTCTCTAAGGGAATCTTTCATCCTGCCAACTCAAATGAACCTCTTTCCTCAAAGAAAGGAGATTCCAGGGGCAGGAGTGATAGCACAGCGGGTAGGGCGTTTGCCTTGCACATGGCTGACCCAGGTTTGATCTCGGCATCCCATATGGTCCCTCGAGCATCACCAGGAGTGATTTCTGAGTGCAGAGCCAGGAGTAACCCCTGAGCATTGCTGGGCGTGACCCAAAAAGCAAACAAACAAACAAACAAAAAACTGTCCAGTAAGTATCACACAAATCTCAAGGTATCTATTCTCTCTTCTGAGAGGTCTCTGCTGGGAGCGGCTCATTCACTCCTGCATTCTCCCAGGGAGCCCAGAGCAGCCAGGAAGCAGTTACTCAGCAGATGTTTGTGGCGCAACAGACTCTTTGGCCATATTGCCGCTGCCAGTGATCTTAAGTCAGAAGCACACCGGGCCTGCCTCTATGTAAGAACTTTCAGTGGTTTTTAACTATTCCCAAATTCCACGATCAAAATCCTTAACACCAGTGAACAAGGCCTGGCAGCATCTGGTCCCCTTCATCCCTCTGGCTTCCCTTTTCGCCTCTTCCTTTTTCCTATACTGAACATACTAGACGCCCTTTAATTCACTACACTGCCATGCTCTACCCATCACGAGTGCTCTGCACAGGCCGTTCCCCTCTGCCTGGAACACCCACCCACACCCACCCACACCCACTTCCCTCCACACCACTGGCTCCTACTTCCAATCCCAATTTCAGTTACATCACTTCCTTAGGGAATTCCTCCCTGAATGCCCTCAATTCACTCACAGAACCTTCTACAGAGCGCAGAACTCAACCTGTAGTCATATATTCTTTTTTTTTCTTTTTTGGGTCACACCCAGCAATGCTCGGGGGTTACTCCTGGCTCTTCACTCAGGAACTACTCTTGGCAGAGAGCTCCAGGGGACCATATGGGATGCGGGATCAAACCTGGGTCAGCCATGTGCAAAGGCAAACACCCTACCTGCTGTGCTATGGCTCCAGCCCCTGCAGTCATATATTCTGATTCTTGCATCCCTCACTGAATCATGAACCCCAAGAAGACAGAGGTCATATCTACTGAAGCTCACTCATAACGAGGCTAAGGAGATAGCTCAAAAGCTAGAGCTCTTGTCTTGCAAGCAGGGGCCCCAGGTGTAATCCCTAACACTGCATGATCCTCTGAGCAACACCAGCACGGCCCCCAAACAACCCACCGGGAGTAGCTCAAGAGCACCACTGGGTGGTCCGCCCAAGCACCCAAAATAACAATTAAAAATAAAAACAATTATCTTAATTTTGGGTCACACCCACCCAGCAATGCTCAGGGGTTACTCCGGGCTCTGCACTCAGGAATTACTCCTGGCATAGAGGCAGGCTTGGGGGGCACCTGGGGACACTAGTGGTGGGAAATGTGCACTGGTGGAGGGATGGGTGCTGGCACACTGTATGACTGAAACCCAACCATAAACCGCTTTGTAACTGTATATCTCATGATGATATAATAAAATAAAATAAAATAAAATAAAAAGAATTACTCTTGGAGATGCTCTGGGGACCATATGGGTTGCTGAGGATCAAACCTAAAGATCGAAACCAGCCACATGCAAGGCAAACACCTTACCTGATGGTGTTATCGCTCTAGCCCCAAATTTTTTTAGTGTTTTAACAAACTCAATTATCACTATTTCTCCAGAAGTTAGTACTGTGCATGGTATACAGATGACAACTGACTCTGAAAAAAATATTCGATGAACAAATATCTACAATTGGGGCCGGAGCGATAGCCCAGCGGGTAGGGCGTTTGCCACGCACGCGGCCTGTGCCGGCCCCGGTTCGATCCCGGCATCCCATATGGTCCCTGAGCACCGCCAGGAGTAATTCCTGAGTGCAGAGCCAGGAGTAACCCCTGAGCATTGCCGGGTGTGACCCAAAAAGCAAATATATATATATATATATATATATATACAATTAACATTAAAGCAAGGTAAATGATCTCTATCCACTGACTGCAATCATGTAAATACTAACAGTAGGGACACAGAGATAGCACAGGGGTTACGGCACCTTCCTGGCACCCAGCAGACCCTGGTTTGATCCCTGTCACTCATATAGTTCCCTGAGCACTGAGCCAGGAGTATATCCTGAGTATACCACTGGGTATGACCCCAAAATCAAATAAAAAATGCTAACAATATATAAAATGAGAAGAGACAACAGAGATATACAGGGAGTTATGTCATTTTACGGATGATATTAAGGCTGAGAGTCATATAAAATTGAATTCCAGGAGCCAGAGTGATAATACAGCAGGTAGGGTGTTAGCCTTGTGCATGTGGCCGACCCAGGTTCGATCCATCCCATATAGTCCCCGAGCACCG